>CAUYQG010215474.1:0-12973 GCA_963574415.1 Tarsius wallacei | reverse complement strand
TTTTTTTCTTTTTTTGAATTGGAGTTTTACTCTGTTGTCCAGGCAGGAGTGCAGTGGCACGCTCACGGCCACTACAGCCTCAACCTGCTGGGCTCAGGTGATCTTTCTGCCTCAGCCTTTCAAGTAGCTGGAACCACAGGTGTGTACCAGCACACCTGGCTAAATGTTTAATTTATTGTAGAGACGAGGTCTTGCCAAGTTACCCAGGCTGGCCTTAAACCCCTAGGCTCGGGCAATCCTCTCTCCTCCATAAGTTGCTGGGATTATAGGCACGAGCCACCACATCCAGCTTCCACCCTCATTTTAATTGAGCTTCTGTGCCACCAAAAAACAGTATTAGCCCAGTTTAAAAAGGAGTGATGTTTTATCATCTGGTCTTGAGAGGAGGGTGGTAGCCACAGTTGGCTGGAACAGGAGTGAGCAGTCACTGTTCCTCTTCCTGAGAGATCTTGGGATGGCCCTCATGGGAAGAATGTCTGATGCTGCCTGAGGGCCCAGGACAGCATCCTCCCTTGAAGAGTCTTATGGTCAGAACTACATTACTAACACCCCATTACAGTAAGCTCCCACCTCCACTGCTCTGCTGAATTGTTCTCTCCAAGATCCATTCCAAACCATCCTCTTCTTTTATCTTCTTCATTTGCATCTGCTGTCTTGAAATGTTCCTCCTCCTTCTTTGACATCAGTCCTGGATTTCCTCCCTGGTGTTTTGTTCTCAGTTTCCTTTGCTAGCATCCCACTCCTCTCCTCCTTCCCCCCTACAGTTTATCATAATTGTGCTATTATTCTTCTAGGCTTATAGCCTCAGGCTGGCTTTCTTAAGGACACATGCAGTTGTGAAGCACAGGGTCCCTTCTAGGAGGAGGGAGCAAGCTGAGGGGACCAGACTTCTAGAAAGGTCCCTTCAGGGTCACCACTGTCCTGCTGGTGTAACTTTACAGCCAGTTCCCCATCTCCCCTTCCTCCCCTAGACTTTTCCTCCTCTCTTTATGCTTCTGTTCCCACCTCCTGTGTTCAAGAGCCCCCCACTGGCATTCTAGAACCTCTGATGAGTTACAAAGTTTTTGTAGCAGTTGATTCCCTTTCCTCAAATGGCACCTTGCCCCAGACCCTAATAGATACCTAAACAATTGAGCAGAATTCTTCTGGGTATGCCACCCAGGACCCCGTGCCCTCTCCTTACCCTCCCCCCTCACCCCAACGGTTCTTTGGAAGTCAGAAGGTACCAAGGAACAGATAGCACTGAAGTTGTATCTATCCGTTAAGGCCCTGCTCAGCTTTGACCTCCTCTAAAAAGGTATCTTTGCTCCCCCTTAATCAGAACCGGAAGCTTACTCCTGAACTTGGGAAGCCCTTCCTGGCATCCTGTGTGGCTATGTGATCATTGAGTTACATGGATACATGTCTCATTTCCTTTATTGGAGGCTGGATAATGGCTCACCAACCCACCTCTACACTGCCCCAGGAGTGTGTCTGGTACAGCTGTGGAGGCAGGGTACGTGGAGCATGGCAGCCTGGCCCCTAGCCCCATGGCCGTGGCATGGCAGTGGCGTCTTCGGAACCCAAGAACTGGCTTGTTGGCAAGCTGAAAATTCTTCCAGAGCTTGGCTCGTACTCCCCATGTTACAGGAATTTTCAACTGTGCTGTCAACTTACATCCTTGAGTTCTTGTCTTATGACCAAGAAAATTAAGAAGCACGGACACCAAAGAATGAGTGAAGAAGGAGTTTATTAAGCAACAGAAAGCTCTCAAAAGAAGAGAGGGGACCAAAAATGGGTTACCAGGAGTGGGGGAGTACTCTGTTTTTCTCTCTCCTTTCTAGGGGTGTTCTTCTCATTTGCATCTTACTTGCCTCTTAATTTCCTAGCTATTTCCTAGTCCCAGCCTTTACTGTGCATGTGTGCCCTTATTCAAAGTTACTACATCTTGATTATTACCCTCAAGTACCACAGAAAAGCCCACTCTTGGGTAAAACCACAATGCAACTGTCATATTTAATGTTATAATAAGCTTAGGTCAGGTTAGGACATTTAGTTGAGCTACTGCACCTGCACCCAAATGGCAAAAAGTCCCATTGAACAAAACATCCTGGCTTAAGAGGATGTTCTTAACCACATTAACCACATTTTCAATTGCTAGTTACATAACGGGTGGTGCAGGGGAATTCCTGCAGGTGTTACTTCTCCTTGAGATCCTCCCTTTCCGTCTGCCTAGCCAGCCTCTGACTATCTCCTTTATCACCCACTCACACACATGCGCCCAAAGCTTTGTGCCTCACGTTTCTAGATCAGCCCTGCTTACAGTCTTGTTCCTTCACTGAGAAGCTCCCCACCCTGAGCTCCCAGTATGCCATCTTTTTTCTGCCTTGTGGAGCTGGCTCCACAGAGAGGGGGGCTGAGAGTTTGAGGTCAGGAATATCGAGTGCCTGCCCCCAGGCAGAATGTCAGGCCACCCAAGTGTTTATCTGCCTTTAACCTTGCTGAATCAGGATAGGAATGGGCACAGGCATCAGAGGGAGTGGGGCACTAACTGAACTCCATCAAGACACCATGTGGCCACCTAGCCCTGCCTAAGATAGAGATTTAAACTTAAACTGAGTAAGGGGATGTGTTGCAGAGTTGTGCAGAGGCAACCCCCCAGGGATGAGGAAGTAGGTGCTCTCTCTCTCACTGACAGGCTTCAGGTAGGCTCCCACTGTGCACAGGTCTCTGACCTCTGGCCTCAGTCTTAAACTAACCGCTATGTGAGTCTTGGTAGAAAAGCAATGTTAACCTTCTGGAAGGTGCTACCAGTTAGGATTTCCTCCAGTAGGATAATGGTGGGGACAGTGACTGGGGGTTAGAGCAGTCCATGTGATTGTTGGGTTTAATGCCACCTGTTCCCACCAACTTCTCATTTCTGCAGCACCTACCCAGGTGCTCATACCTGGATAAGTGCAGTAGCCTCCCTGCTTCTGCTCTTGCATTCTCACAACTGTTCTATTGGGCCATCAGAATGATCTTTTTATTTTTTATTTTTGAGTTGGAGTCTCACTCTGTCACCCAGGGTGGAGTGCAGTGGCACACTCACGGCCACCCCAGTGTCAACCTGCTTGGCTCCAGCGATCCTTCCACCTCAACCTTCCAAGTAGCCAGACCTACAGGCACATGCTACCACACCAGCTAATTTTTTTATTTATTGTAGAGACGAGGTCTCGCCAAGTTGCCCAGTCTGCTCTCAAACCCACAGGCTTAGGCAATTCACTTGCCTCAGCCTCCCAAAGTGCTGGGATTACAGGCTGAGCCACTGAGCCCGGCCAGAATGATCATGTTAAAATGTAAATCAAGATCAGGCAAGGGGTGGTGGCTCACACCTGTAAACCCAGGATTTTGGGAGGCTCAAGTGGGAGGATTGCTTGAGGCCCAGAATTTGGGACCAGCCTGGGCAACATAGTGAAAACCTGTCTCTATTTCAATGTATAAAATAAATGTTAAAGAAAAGATGTAAAATGTAAGTTGAATCATGTAAAACCCTCTGCTCCAAACCTTCTAAAGCTCCCTCAGACTAAAAGCCAAGCCCAAGAGTGGCCCTCAAGACCCATGTTGCCCGGACCCATGTTGCCTGGACCTCAATTTGGGCCCTTCCCCTCACCCCGGCCCCACCCTATGTCCAGGCCTCAGCTAGTGCCCCTCCGCACCCAGATCATCCCACAGCTGTCTTCCTCACTTCCTCCCAGTCTTTGCTTAGCTGTCACCTTCTCACCAAGATGTACCCACACACTTGGACAACGGCCTAGCAAAGACTCTTCAGCACAGAGGAGCAAATCATATCCCAAAGTCGGTGACTTAAAAGCATTGGAGCCGGGCTCGGTGGCTCAGCCTGTAATCCCGTGCTTTGGGAGGCTGAGGTGAGTGGATTGCCTGAGCCCATGGGTTTGAGACCCACCAGGGCAACTTGGCAAGACCTCATCTCTACAATAAATCAAAAAAAATCAGCCAGGCGTGGTAGAGCGCGCTTGTAGTTCCAGCTACTTGGAAGGCTGAGAGGGAAGGATCGATGGAGTCCAGCGGGTCAAGGCTGTGGTGGCCTGGAGCATGCCACTGCACTCCAGTCTGGGCAACAGAGTAAGACTCCAACTCAAAAAAAAAAAAAAGCATTGGAAAAAACTTCGGGTCATTATGAAACCAATGAGTGGGTCCTAGCCAGTATTATCTTAAAACGAAGTAGAATAGAAAAAATATCAGAGTAAGGATATACTTTTGTTTAGTGGTGTGTGTGTGTGTACTGAGTCACAATGAAAAGTGTATTTATTGCCATGGGTCTTAGATCACAAAAGTTTGAGAAACATGGCTTTAGTTTGCTTAACACCATGCTTTGGAAAGGGGACTCGAATGTAGTTGAATATTCAGAAGTCTTTCATAATAAACTCAGGGTATTCTGTCTTAAGGGTAAATAGTCATACTTATGTCCTGGGCACAATATTTCCTTGTAGGGGTTCTTCAGGAAGTCGCAGCCAAAGATGGAATCATCCTCTATGTGCATCCTCATTGTACAGGCTAGAAGTCACAAAAGTGTAACCACCACCTAGGGTTGGTTCACAGTCTAGACTTCAGGATTATAGGAAAAAAGTCTCCTATATTTCTCTGCCAAAATGATGCTTTCTCACACATGATGTACTTTCTTGGGGGAGAAGGAAGGGGACAGTGGTTCTTTTTTTTTTTTTCCTTTTTTAATAGTTTATTTTAAATAAATTAGAGAGAGAGAGAAGATTTACCTCCCCAAGGTGGGGGCAAGCATACATCCTTAACAAAAGATACTCATCCACAAGTTTTGAAAGCAAATTTTGAGAATTTCAAATGTTCAAAAATCTTTCTCCCAAAGCGAGATAAATAAGACTGTATTATTTTCTGGATGCCAGGAGTCAACAGAAGCAATCTCCTTACATTTACTGTTGCTTCCTCTGACTCTGACAGTGGTCTTTAAAGATTCAAGCCCAACCACTCTCAAACCTTGTTTGGTTAGAACAGGAAAAGACAGCCCCAAACTCTCTAAAGACACATTGAGGAAACTTTCTGTTGATTTTTCTGCTTTGTTGAAGTGGTTCTAATTCCAGGCATTTGATTGTTTAGAGCAGCGGTCCCCAACCTTTTTGGCATCGGGGACCAGTTTTGTGGAAGACAATTTTTCCATGGACTGGGGCGGGGGAATTGTTTTGGGATGATTCAAATTGTGTACTTTATTTCTATTATTATTAAATTGTAATATATAATGAAATATTTATACAACTCACCGTAATGCAGAATGAGTGGGAGCCCTGAGCTTGTTTTCCTGCAACAAGACAGTCCCATGGGAGACAGTGACACCCAAAGTGTGTTGCTTATGTCCAGTCTTTTCCATAATCTCATTTTGGTTGCTTTCACTGCAGAAAACCCTGCTTCACAAAGATAGGAGGCTGGAAATGAAAGCAGGCTTTTCAGTGCTGATCTGACAGGAGGCGGAGCTCAGGCAGTAATGCAAGAGATAGGGAGTGACTATAAATACAGATGAAACTTCACTCACTCACCCACCACTCACCTCCTGCTGTGCAGCCTGGTTCCTAACAGGTCACAAACCAGTACCAGTCCCATGTCCTGAGTGTTGGGGATCCCTGGTTTAAAGCCATCCACACATTTTATGATAGCAATGGCCTTTGTGTCTGCCAGTAAGCAGAGGGCCTGAGGGCCTTCTTGGCCCTTTCTTGCCTTCTTAGATAACATCTGTGCAAAAACACCAGTCCCTGAGTATCCAGATTCCAATTCTAGAAAGGAACAGTGTTCTAAGTAGAGTTGTCTGAAATCAGTATTTTTTTCTTTTTCTTAAAAAGACATGGTCTTGCTCTGTTGCCCAGACTGGAGTGCAGTGGCTATTCACAGGTGCATAGCTCACTGTAGCCTCAAACTCTTGGGCTTAAGCGATCCTCCCGTCTCAGCCTCCTGAGTAACTGGGACTGTAGGTGTTGCTAACATGCCCGGCTGAAATCAGTATTCTTATTCTGTGTTCGGGATTTCATGGCCAACCATATAGTCCTTTCTTCATCCATTCTTATCTCAAAGCTCTGAAACTTTATAAAGTCCTGATATTTATATTCTTAAATGAAGATATAGAATACAATATGAGTTTTTTCTTTATTTTTAATGTTTTGAGTTGGAGTCTCACTCTGTCACCCAGGCTGGAATGCAGTGGTACGATCACGGCTCACTGCAGCTTTAATTTCCTGGGCTCAGGAGATCCTTCCACCTTAGCCTTCCAAGTAGCTGGGATTACAGGTGTGCACATCGTGCCATGCTAATTTTTTTATTTTTTTATAGAAATGAGGTCTCACTATGTTGCCTAGGCTGGTCTCAAACTCCTAAGCTCAAACAGTCCTCTCACCTTGGCCTCCCAAAGTGCTAAGATTACATGCGTGAGCCACTGTGTCTGGCCACTTCAATGTTTTCATTAAAGGGGAAAATATGAAGTGTGTGGGTTTTCTTTTTCAACATTTTTGTACTTAGCAAAATTGCCTACAGATCAGGAGAGGGCAAAGGGTTTATATATAATGCTCAGCAAAAACATTCATAGAAGACTGGAAGGGAATGGGGTTGATGCCTTCTAGTTATTAAAAGACTCCCTCGGAAGGCTCAGACTCACCCTGTGAGTTAGCTGAGGGCAAGTTAGGACCCATGTGTAGAATGTATGAGAGGCAAGTACCAGCCCAAGACAAGGAAAAACTTCCTAACAGCTAAAGAGTTTGGCCAGAGGAGTAGCCCCCTTGCAAAATGGTAGGTTCTCTGTGCTTGAGAGGGGTCCCACAGAGGCAGTGTGACAGGGTACCCCAGAGGGCTATAGAGGTTCTGAGCTAGATGATACAAGGATCTTCTAGCTATTAAAGTTTATGAGTCAAGATTTTGGTCTGGGAGAAAGGAAGGGGTAAAAATATGTTATTATTTCTGAAGAAAGTGCAGTTGGCTTGAACAATGTCATTTTGTGGGATACCTGCTACCAGTGTTTGGGGTCAAAATCTTGCCACCAGTTGAACTTTTTGGTTCAATCTTGCATATTTCTCGGAATGTATATGCTCTGGTAAGGAGAATTAATGTTTAACCTCTGTTCTGCCTATTAGGGTCATTGGTTTCCTGGAAGCTATTGTTTGCATAAAATTTGGACAAGATCTCTTCTCTAAGACCCAGATACTCTACGTTGTGCTTTGGCTTCTCTGTGTGGTAAGTCATTGCTGTTTTACCCAAAAGTGAGAGCTAAACTCCCAAGGTAGTTCTTAAAAAACAAAAAAACTCTTGTGCCCCAAGGTTCCTTAGAAGTTCATGTGGTAAATCATTGCTTTTACCCAAAAGTGAGAGCTAAACTCCCAAGGTAGTTCTTAAAAAACAAAAAAACTCTTGTGCCCCAAGATTCCTTAGAAGTTCATAAAAGGATGTTCTACTTAGTAATAACCCAAGATTGGCCACCAGTCTAAAGGTCAAAAATAAAACACAGACAGCCACAAAGCATCTGCAGTGGGTCATCTTGGTGTGTTCTGGTCAAATGCCCTCCGCAAGTATACCATATGAGCATTTATTTCACTTGCGGGAATTTGTCTTCACAGTGCTACACATTTAAGAACTGCCGCAAAGGGATAAGGACGATTAGCATGCCCTTTCATCTCATCATCGTGCCTTATCCATTTTAATAAACTATCACTGCACATGGGTTTATATATAATATGACATATTGTCGTTTATAGGCAGTAGAAGATGTTCTCAGAGGTAATCAGATCATGCCATTTCTGCCCTATGGACCTATCTTCTAACCCAAGCCTGGGTAGGATGAGCTTCTGCTTTGTAGGGAAGAGCCCAGGATGTGGCCCTGGTCTCCGACTGTGTTGCTCTGAGCCTTTTCTGTCACCTGTAAAATGAAGTGAGATCTTACCCTGCTTATACATTTTGTGACTGCCCTTCTTCATTTAAATGTTTAAAGTTATTATTTTGGAGAGAAGTTCTTATTTTATATTTAACATAAGATTCTTTACTTGAAAATTAGTTTGGGCTTTTTTTATAGTCATAGAAAATTTCAAACATATTTGCAAATAGAATAGATGACTTCTCATGTTTCAAAGACTGTCAGCTCATAGCTTTGTTTCCTTTATGCCCTGCTCACTCTCCTCACCCTGAATTATTTAGGATGGATTTCTAAAAGAAAATCACAATTTTTTTTATGTTTAATGCAATCACCATACCATTATCACACCTAAAAAAGAATTAGCAATAATTCCTTAATATGATCAAATATCTAATCAGTGTTCAAATTACAAATTTTTTTCTTAAATTGTGTATTGCCTAACAATGTATTTGAATCAACATCTATGCATTGGGATTGGTTGGCATGCCTCTTAAGTCTCCTAATTTATAGGTTTTCCTTCTATCTCTAGTGCTCTCTGTGTTGTAGGCTATTTGTTGAAGAAAGCAGCTCTTTTGTGCCATAGATTTTCCCACAGTCTGGATTTTACTGATTTCCGCCTGTCTTATAATTCAACATATTTCTTTGTTCTCTGTATTTTCTGTAAATCAGTAATTGAATCTAGAGCCTTAATAGGATTCAGGTTTAATTTATTTTTCTTTCTTCCTTTTTTTTTGGCAAGCCTTAACTTTGTATTTTTAAAGTTTCCTTTATAGCCTTTCACAGTATCTATTTTTAGTGTTACTTGTTAAAAATCCTAGCTGCGCCAAGGTACCGTGAGACTGTGGTGTCCTATTTCAACTTGAACAATAAAAGGGAAGAATGATCTCTTTTGTATTTAAACTGCAGAATTAATGCCCAAATACATTTTCCATCCCAGTGAGACTAGATGTAAGGAATCGGTTAGGGGAATATGTCAGAGATGCCCAGAGATTTCCACTATGCTCTTTTCAGATCTCTCTCTGGCCTGTACACTTCAGGTCTGAATTATAAAGGGACCTGACTCTGTGGGCAGAGGCAGGTGTTGTCTTCACCTGGTGCCAGACGGTGATGGGACCCACAGGTAGGGTAAGTTAGACTGGACTCTCACCACAGCACATCGCAGGCCTCTTCCCCTCCAGGCCTCCTCGTCTCCTGCCCACCACTGCCCCCTGAGTATCAATGGACAGAAAGGTCTTCTCCCACCAAGTATCCAGGAAGCCCTCTCTAGTTACTGTCTTAGTTTGGTTTGTTGTTGTTGTTGTTGCTATTAACAATACCACAGACTGGGTAATTTATAAAGAAAAGAAGTTTATGTAGCTCATGGTTCTAGAGGCTGGGAAGTCCAAGGGCATGGTGCTGACAATTGGCAAGGGGTCACCCATGGCAGAAGGAGTGGAAGTGGAATGGGATGGATTCACCTTTTTGTCAAGAACCCACTCCCACCATAACTGACCTATCCCTGTGATAATAGCATCAGTCCATTTATGAGAGCGGAATCCTTGTGTCCCAATCACCTCTTAAAGTCCCCACCTTCCAATAGCAATGAGTTTTGGCAGGGACATTCAAGCCATGGCATTCTGCATCTGACCCCCCTTCCCAAAACTCATGTCCTTCTCACATGTAAAATACATTCATTCCATCCCAATAGCTCCAAAAGACTTAACTTGGTCCGGCATCAAAAGTCCAGACCTTAGAGTCTCATCTAAATCGGATATGGGTGAGACTCAAGGCACAAACATCCTGAGGTGAATTCCTTTCAGCTATAAGCCTGTGAAATGAAACAAGTTGTCTACTCCCACAGTACAATTGTGGGACAGGCATAGGATAGACACTTCCATTCCCAAAGGGAAGAATAGGCAAGGAAAAAGGGGTAACTGGTCCAAAGTAAGTCCAAAACCCAACAGGGACAACATTTAATTTTAAAACTGGAAAATACTCTCCTTTGCTTTCATGTCCTGCATTCTGGGCACACTATTGTGGGGACTGTGTGGGCTCCAAGGCCTCAGGCAGCCCTGCCCAGATGACTTTGTTGCTGGCTGCAGTCCATGCTTCAGCTCTCTCAGGTTGGAGTTATATGCTGGGGCCCTATGGGTCTGTGGTCTTTGGGTAGCCCCCTTCCACAGCTCCACTTGGCTCTGTGCAGTGCCTTAGCAGCAGGTTTCTACCTGATTTTCCAGGAGGTCCATGACATCCTTTGAAATCTAGGTAGAAGAAGCCATGCCCTCACAACTCTTGCATTCTGTGTGTGTACAGGATTAGCACCATGTGGACATCACCAAGGTTATGGCTTATGGTTTCCAGAGTGATAGCTCAAGCCACAACGAGGTCCACTTGAGCCACAGCCGGGGCAGCCAAGAAGCACTATGCTATTATGCAGGCAGCAGAGTCCCTAGGTGGCCCTGTGCAGTGAACCCATGGAGGGCTCACTGAGCCTGTCTCCCCAAGCCATTCTGCTCTCTGAGAGCTTGGGACCTGTGATGAGAGGAGCAGACTTGAAGATCTCTTAAATGCCTTCGGGAGACTTTCTCCCATTTTCTTGTTAAATGGCACCTGGCTTCCTTCTGTCCATGGTAATCTCTTTAATCAACAGTCATTTCACCACACCCTTGGTATTCTCTTCAGAACATGCTTGTTCACTCTTTATATGGACAGTCTTCAAATTTTCCAAATTGTTCCACTCTGCTTCCCTTTTAATTATAAATTCCATCCTTAAGTCATTTCTTTCCTCTCCCATCTCAGTGTATGCAGTCAAAAGTAGCCACGTAGCAGCCTGAATGCTTTGCTGTTTAGCCATTCCTTCCACCAGATATACTAGTTTATCACCTTCCATGAAGCCTTCAGGCATGGACACAAGTCAGCCAAGGTCTTTGCTACTTTATGACTAGGATGGCCAATTCTGTTTACTCATTTCCATCTGAGACCTCATCAAAATGGCTTTTACCATCCACATTTCTACCTGCATTCTGGTCACAACCCTTTAGTTAATCCTAAGAAAACTGAGACTTTCCCTCTTTCTTCTCAGTCCTTACCAGAATGGTTCTTAGTGCTCTCTGTTCATGGCAGTCTAGCCTCTCTCTAGCCTTCTCCTCCAGATTCTTTCAGCCTCTACCCAGTACCCAATTCCAAAACTGTTCCCACATTTTCAGACATTTGTTAGAGTAACCACCCCACTTTTTGGTCTCAATTTTCTGTCATAGTTCATTATCTGTTGCTATAACAGAATACCACAGAGGTTATTTATTTAAACTTTATTTGGCTCATGGTTTTGGAGAATGGGAAGATCATGACACTGGCATCTGGTGAGGGTCATCCCATGGCAAAAACAAGCATACAAGACAGAGAGGGAAGTGGACCAAACTCATCTCTTTTATCAGGAACCCACTCCTGATATAACAGCATTTGTTCATTCATACCCTCATGACCTAATCACCTACTTCCCAATACTGTTACATTGATAGTTAAGTTTCATCATGGGTTTTAGCAGGAACTTTCAAACTGTAGCAGTCACCCAGCCTTCAGGGACACCTCTAATCTCTCTTTAGGTTTTAGAGCCTTTATCTCTGTGTTTCTTCTTAGATATGTCTCCTTCTGTGGGTCGATTTCAATTTGCCTTTGTGTCTGTGAGACTGTAACCTTCTGAGGTTCTGTGGACATGAATCGTCTCCTATGTTCCTGGTGACATCTATTTCACTTAGCATGGTACCTTTTAGTCATTTATTCACAAACATTTTCTGAGTGCTTCTCGGTGCTGCGCCTAGTGCTGCAGTCACACAGATAGACGATGGTGATGGTAAGATTCACTGATATTTACTATGTGCCCAGACCCCATTCTAAGCACTTTTCATGATTTGCACATTTGATCTTTATGCATTGGATAGAGGTATTTTATGATCCCTCTTTTACAGATGAGGAAACGAAGGCACAGAGAGGTTCACCAACGTGCCCAAGGTCACATAGGTAGCAAGTGACAGATCTAGGACTCAGGACTCAAACCCAGACAGTCCAGCTAGAGAGCCCCTTGCCTTTCACCACTGCCTCCAAGGATCGGAACTTGACCTGCAAACTTGTTTGTAATAAATGCTATGAAAGATGGGTGTGCATAAGGCTAAGGGGCACTTGAGAGCACACCAGACTCACTGGAATGGGGAAGGGCTCCTTGGAGGTAAGATGTGAGCAGGATTTTGCAGGGTCTCAGTGAACAGCTGGCTGCCTGCCCAGGCCCAGCTAAAAACCTGGAGACTGCTTCCTCTCCATCACTCTTCAAATCAGTGGGTCGCCAAGTTCTGTTAATTCAACAGTGAAGTTCAACTCCATCTCCTGTCTGTTCCCAGTGACCCTGTGGCTGCCTAGATACCAATCTTCTTGCCATCCTGCACTTCAAATCCATTCTTTATGCTGTTGCCAAAATGATCTTCCAAAATTCAGACCTGTATCTCTTTCCTCTGCTTAGAATCATTCCATCTGGCTAAGGGCTTGAGAGGGTACAATAATATAATCTTTTTCCTCACCTGGGTTCAAAGATAAGTAAGAGATAAGGTAGAAGAAGGATATGAAGATCAGAGTAGTATCTTTTTTACTGGGCATTCACATTTTCCAGGAAATGCCACTTTCTTACCTTAGAGACTCCAGTCCGTCAAGATGTAACTCCTCCCAAGGAAGGAGGGAGGGGTGGAGGAAGCGTCCCTGCTTCTCTTCAAGAAGTAAGAAGGATTCCCACCGCGAAACTTCCCACACGAAATATGAAATCTTAGCCGGGCTTGGTGGCTCAGCCTGTAATCCCACGCCTTTGGGAGGCTGAGGTGAGTGGATTGCCTGAGCCCGCGGGTTCGAGACCCACCTGGGCAAGCGAGACCTCATCTCTACAATAAATCAAAAAATTAGCCGGGTGTGGTAGCATGCGCCTGTAGTTCCAGCTCCTTGGAAGGCTGAGGTGGAAGGATCGCCGGAACCCAGCAGGTCGAGGCTGCGGTGGCCGGGAGCGGCCACTGCACTCCAGTCTGGGTGACAGAGTGAGACTCCAACTCAAAAAAAAAAAGAAAT
>CAUYQG010215472.1:0-27868 GCA_963574415.1 Tarsius wallacei | reverse complement strand
GTTCCAGCTACTTGGAAGGCTGAGGCGGAAGGATCGCCGGAGCCCAGCAGGTCGAGGCTGCGGTGGCCGGGAGTGGCCACTGCACTCCAGTCTGGGCGACAGAGTGAGACTCCAACTCAAAAAAAAAAAAAAAAAAAAAAGTTAGAGAAAGGACAGCACTGTCCTTTTATCAGAAATATTTTACATATATTTAATCATTCTTATACCTGTGGATTGATGTTATTTTCGTCTTTCCAGAGATTTAATAAGTTATTATTAAGCCAAGTTTATGTCTATGTTAGGCACCATGGTGAAATCTCCCTATTGTAAGGGGAAGTTTAATTACTTTAAAATGAAGAATTATTTAGTGAAAATGACAATGCCATGCCAGTTCTTTTTAAATAGTAGGTTTGGAGCTTTTTGCTTGAATTAACTGGATAACTACCTGTTGTGTGATTCACTATGCTTCTACACAAAATGTGATTCTTGGTTTATGGGACTAAAAAAACAAGCATTTGATGTAGTGTATTCAATCAAATAACTTGTTAATTTGTTGGGAAAAGTCTTATTTTTGTGGACCACTTAAAACAATTATTAATCCAGTTCTCCAAGTAGTTGGCATTATTAATGAACTTCATAGAGACAGAACAATTAGAACATATGGAGGGTATCTGCTTTCTTCTTAACCACCAATTGTTCTATGTTCATGAGGAAAATAGTATTTTATTATTATTACTTTTAAAGTACATCTATGTAGTTCAAAAACAAAAAGCATTGATTTGTTTAAAAATAGTTCTATGTTCTGTTCTGGGACTTTTAATAGTAGACCAGGGTATTTTGTTCTAGTTTTTATTTTTTAGCTTACCTGGCTTCATCTACAAAAAATAGTGTTTAAATAAGTAACGTTTTCAAATTTAAGGAATTCACACAACAGGGAATTAAGAAAAAAAATACTGTGGGCCAACATAAATTTGCAAACTTTTGGTAATTCAAGGGATTTTCCTGATTTTCCTAATTGGCAAGTAATCACAAGTAACTCTTCCCCCAGCAAACCATTATTATTGTCGCCACTCCATCAAAGATATTATTTTAACACCAAAAAAAGCAGGTAGTGCACTTTCAGAATAACAGGCAATCCTTCCTATTGAACAAATTGAGCTTTGTCAAAACTTGCTACATTGCCCTTACTGTTCTCATTTTGACTTAATGAACACTTTGACAAGGAGTGGCAGCAACCCTGGGGCTCCTATTTGGGAACTTCTGGTCTAGAGGATTATATATCTACATCTATATCTATATCTGTATCTATCTATACCTAGCAGCAGCTCTAAAGTTCTTTGGTTTTAGGATTTCAAGTTTTGTTCCTTCCTTTAAGCATACTTTTTTTTTTTTTTTTTTGCAGAGTAGAGAAATAAATAAGGTCTGTTATTAGATTTTGACTTTTTGTATGTGTGGCTTCTTTTATCTCATTCATAGCTTTCAAAAAATCAAAGTATTTCAGAAAATGGTTTGCGCTGACATGTCTAGTGGAAAAAGAGGCATGGAAGTGGGAGACACTGAGCAGGAACTATAATTAGTGAGAATGAAGCCCAAGTCAGCAAGCCCTTCCTTACTTTCTCTTAATTAAGTTTAGGACTTTTATGAGAAAATGAGGCATAAGCGTAAGATCTGAGAGTTGGGCAGTGAGAGAAGTATGGTCTAGATTTCCCATTGGTTGGGAAAATGTGTTAATAAATGAGTGAATGTCCTTTAGCACATCATTAAGACTTCTCATGGTTAAAGTATTTAGGTTAGGTTTATGATAGTCTAGACTATTTGTATTTGGGGAATCATTACAATTTAATGGATCATCTAGTCAAACACATTGACTCACTAAACTGACCACAGAGATTTCTTTCCAAAATTCAACACTATATTTATAGTAACATTACGAACAGATGAAACTGCTCTGAGATAACCACAATTAAGAGAAGTTGTGTATCATTTCAGGAAATGATGTTCTGCTTGCAGACTTGGACAATTTTTTTTTCTTTTGAATCTTCTTAAATCCCAGGTGAAGATAGCTCTTAGCAGTTGTTCTCTTTTATGGGATTAATTTTAAAAGGAAAAAAAAGATGTAACATAAAATTGACACCTAAGCTACCTGATTACTTATCTAATTGTAAATGTAAAAACAAAAAAAAAAGTACTTGCTTTGACTTTCAAAGATTGTTTTGGAAATTTGTTCTGTTCAGGCTTATTTTGCTACTTGTCTCTTGCACATTTCCCCATCAATTTTCTTACTAGGAGTGTGTACAGGGCAAGCAGCCCAGTTTTAGTAATTGTCCTTGCTTAGCTTTTGCCTAATCAACACCAGTCACTCTGATTTTGCATACTGACATGCATTGTAAATGGCTCAGGAGTATCAGAGGAAGAAACCTGGCTTACTAGCTTTAAACAATTTCAGGTTATGAATTATATCCACCAAAGTCAAAATATTCAAATCTGAGGCCTGAAAAGTTCATTCTAAATTTGATGCTAGTTTGGTGTACTTTCATTTTGCTATGTATTGACACATACTAAAATTAGATTTCTATAAATGTTGCCCTTGATAGGGTGGGTTAGCAATTCAAGGACAGTTAAAACAGAAGCTGAGTGTTACAGACACATTATAAGTAATTGCCTAATTTGGAATTTCTTTTTTGTGGTAGGTCACCTTACTGCAATTTAATGGCTTAAATTTAGGCTTGATCTGTATTCTTTTCACAAACAACATTCACATTTCTTTTAATTTTCTTTTTAAATACTTGTGCATAAGCCTAAAGTTTAGTTTAAGAAATCTTGCATTTACTTTTGGATTATTGATAATTTAATTCATCATGATCTTAGGAAGATAAAATAGGAAAGAACTTTGTGGCCTTATAATTTGGGAGCTTTGGTGGGGCCATACAAATCATCTTTATTCTGGATACTTCTGAGACTTTAGTACATTTCCACCATGTTACATTTTAGAGAGAAACTCTACTCCACATGCATAATAAGTTGACTGGGCCAACAAAATATTTTGCTGAAATAGTTGAACATGAGAAGATTTAGGTGAAGTAATTTTATAGAGAGGAAAAGTTTACTTGTTGCCAACTTCGTTTGCTTTGTTTTACTATTAATTTTCAGGTGGCATAATTTCAAGGGATTTTCCTAATTGGCATAATCCTATTTGAGTAAATAATTCATTGTTTTAGCTTGTACTATAATGTCTAGTTTATTTTAACTGCTAAATTATATAAGCTTCTTTTAAACAACTTATCATTTATATAGAATAAAGATTATAAGTTATCCTTTTTATATGGTTTCATTTCTCTAGTGTCACTAAAAATATGTGTGTATAAAATACAAAAAAATAGTTTTAAAGTTTTGTAAAGTTCTTATTTATTCATTGGAAAAAACATTTATGGAGAGGTCACCATATTTTTGTCTTTTGCTAGAATCTTAGGTTATGGTAGATGCTTCCCAGCTCACAGTCAACTGACTAGGGTCAGATAAGAAAATCAGCAATTATCATGCATTGTCCACTATGATAATTGAAGCAGAGGGCATTATGGGAGAGTTAAAGGCACATTGTTACTTTTTGATATTAAAGAATAGTAAAGGTAGAATTCATCCACTTTAGATAAACCAGTCCTTAAAGGTTTAAATAGCAGAAAACAAGTTCAATAATTAAAAGAAAATAGGCTATAAGACAATACTATGTGATTTGGAAACACGAATTGGGTATGTTTAGAGAAGATTTTGAGAAATCGGATTTACTATAATGATAGCAAGTGTGTCGAAACTACTTTTCCCCTCCATGTCGGTAATGCAATACCTTTTCCTACAAAGTCTTTAAAGTGGGTGTTGTATAATGTTTTAAAAGCAAGTAAATGAAGTTTATTAAATAAAATGGATTTTTTTGGTTTTTGAGGAAATTTCTAGCTCATTCCAGTTTTGTTTCCTTACTACATCACAGGTTGCATTGATAAATGGTCTATCTTCATGTTAAAGAAGAAGAGGTGGAAGTAGATAATTGATAATTGTTTGACCTGTCTGGATAGAAAAGAAAAGAGGTTCTCTTCTAGTTTACATCATGAAATGATGGCTTATTTATCCTATGCCAGTTCCAGAGAAGAAAAGGATATCTTGGGACTTGATACTGGAAGGAATCACTTGTCTTGCATTCCACCAGTTTGTTCTCATCAAAATTCAGTAACACTGGATGGCAGGAGGGGTGGAGAGAAGAAATCAAGAAAAACATAAGGGAATCCGAGAGATGAGAGATGAAAGTGGGACTCCAAAAAATAATAAATTGATTCACTGTCAGTGAAGTGGAATGAAAATGAAACCTGTGTAGGCAATGCCCATTCCCCTCATCATGCCTAGCCACAAACACTGCTTTAAATAAAACATATTTCTTTTATTTCCCATTTCTTGCTTGCTAACTTAAAGATAAATGACTTGCTTGCAAGTGCAGTGGAAAGGAAATAAAATCAGTAACAGGCAGTGCCCAAAATGCCCCAGCTGCTTAACGGTCTGGCCTTGAGCAATACACAGTTTTTATGGAAAAGTTTTATTGTTCTGCTGTTAAGGAAACAAAAGCAACTCTTCCCAACCCCCACCCCCAATTCTTAAAAAAATAAAAGCAAAAAAAAAAATAAACCCAAATGAAAGCCCAAAAACGCCAAAGCCATTCAGAATCATGCATGTAGTTAGTGCATGTGGTCACGGGGACATGAAGTGTGCAAAATGACAGAACTAGAACCTTGCGAGCAGCACTCAGCCTCAAATGCTGCTCTTATGGGCAAAGGGAGAGCCCATGGTCACGCTCCTCCAGCCAGGGGTCAGCTGCTGATAATTAGACCCACGGGTGTTTCTACATAGGCAATTGGATAAGCAATTAAATAGTTTGTGAGAAGCAGTTTGGGGCGCTCTCAAAGGTTGGCAATTAGGCAGCTCTGTAATTGAAGTAACTAGGTAGTTCGATACACAGGGCAGGGCATTTTAGAGTTGGGAAGTAGAGGAAAAAAGCACTTTCAGAGCAAAGATAATGTCCTATTAAAAATAATACGAGCTATTTAGTGGGTATCCCCTCCTGTGCCTGACACTAAGCTTGGGTGATTTACATCTACAGTTTCTTTAATCTTTAGAACAGTGTTTTTCAAACTTTAACATGCATCAGATTCTCCAGGAAGGCTTGGTAAAACATAGATTGCTGAGCCCCATTCTCAGAGTTCTAATTCAAAAGTCTGGGATGGGGGCCTGAGAATATGCATTCTAACAAGTTTCTAGGTGATGTTGTTGCTGTTGCTCTGAGAACAACATTTTGAGGACTACTGTCTACAGAAAACCCTCTGTGGTAATGGTAGCAATAGCAAACTTTGAACAGTTACCATATGCCAGACAGTCTTCTGAGCAGTTCATATGTTATTTTATTTAATTTCTACAAAAAATGTATTGGGTATATCATTTATTCTCTTTAAATGTTGAGCTTTGGATTCCCATGAGCCAAAGGACTTACCCAAAGCCATAACAAACAAGTGATAGGGCTAGGATTTGACCTATGTTTTGATCTCCCAAACCTATGTGCTAACCTGTATACTACAGCACTTTCCAGTATCTTGTCTTTTCGTATGGCTTGAGTCATATTTTTTACATGCCTCTGTATTCCAAGAAAACTATGAAAAAAGCTACTGAAGATGATCAATTTTCTTTACTTACTTAGCAGGGACCATGCAAATATAAGGCAGTGAACCCTCTCAGTGAATTTTACCTTGTCAAAAAGACATTTTATTACTATGTCACCAAATGGAATAATTATTTCTGCTGTAGAACTACTCACTTGTCACTTTTCTCTACTTCCAGTGCCCCCAAAGCACTGTGAGATACAGAGTTCCTGGGAAGGATGGTATCAAGTATGGCTGAGCAAGCTGTGTGGGACTTCATGGAAGAGGTGGTATTTGAGCTGAAAGGTTGGGTGGATTTAGGTCTGTGAGGGAAAAGGAACATGTTATGGTGCACTCTACAAGATAGGTGTGCATTTATAAATAAATATGAGTGACAAAAGTGGCCCAACCTAGGGGTGTATGGAATGAAGCAGAGGGATAAGGTTGTTGAGTCAAATATAGATCAGTTTGTTAGCCAGGATTAGAAGTTGGGTTTAGAAATGATTTGACAACTCTACATAAGGGAAAGAGGAAAGCACTCATTCTCTGTATTCTTTACTTCTTCTTCAGTTCTGTCTCTTTCACAACTAATTACTCATTCCAAAGAGGCTTATTCAACACTTACTACATTCTAAGCTGCAGGTCAGGCACTGGGTCTACTGGGCCGGGCACCAGAGTGAGACATAAAGGACAGACAGTGAGTGACACTGCTCTCAGAGACCTTGCATTGTAGTTCTATGCTATTCAGTGATACAGCAGCAGCAGCATTAGGCATCATCTGGAAGTTTGTTAGAAATGCAAAATCTCAGGTCTAGACCACACCTACTGTATCAGAATCTGCATTTAAACAAGATTCCAAGGCAATTTATATGAACATTGATGTGTGAGAAGCACTAGACAATTCATCTTTTAGCTCTTTGCCCTCTTCTTCTCATTCACTGAAATTATCACTGTTTGTGAAGGATAGTCTGAATTAAGAGATGAATACATTTCCTAGAATTAACAAGGCAAAATAGAATCCATGAGGATACAAAAGAAATAAAACCCTTGACTAATTGTTGTCAGGCCCTTGAATAATGCCTCCCGCAATGGGGAGTGTGCTCCTTACCTTTATATCTCTTCTTCAGGCTCCTAACTCAGGAGAAAGAACTTTGATGGTGCCCAGTGAAGACGAATGGATTGTTCAAATGTTGGAGAAACAAAAACAAATTAAATCAGAAAATATAGATGGTCCTGGATATTTGTCAATATGTATTAATATCTTACTATAAGGTTTAAAACCAGGATAAAAATAGTAAGGAAAGATATCTTTAGCAGATTTGAAGGTTGTCTGAATTAGGAAATGTTAAAAATTAGGAATTTGGAATTGAAGAGAATAGTAATCCATGCAAAGACAATTGAAGTCTAGTTTTAGAAAAGAAGGTGGTTTGGGGTTATATTGTGAAGAATTTGTGACAGTAATGAGGTTAAAATAATGCCTCTGCACTACTGAAGATAGATTTCTTGTTCTATGCGTTAAAAGTAGATAGATATGGACTGAAGGAACTCAGTAGAAGGCAATTAATAAACCTCAATGATTAGTTGTATAGACAGGAATGTATATCCATGCCATTAGTAAACTTTGTTTGATCCTCTTGCCTACTTAACCTAAATATACTTCTGAAGATGGAAATGAGAACAAAAATAGCTCAACACCATCAAATTGAGTCAGTGATTTGGATTGGGGTTGAGATGAAGTGTTAATTTGAATCCTGATCATCTCACAATATTTTTCTCTGAGGGGATACATAGACTTCCTATTGGAAATCCTATTATTCAAGAAACATGGGTTTTTCATAAAAAGCATTATTATGCTGGGTAATTCAAATTAAAGTGACAGTACATGGAGAGAAATGATGTTTTATGGTCCAGATATTTGGGGATTAATGTCAACTTTTTTGATTTTCTGTAGCTAGTGGAATGGGCACAATTTTAGGTTTACTGAGTGTTCTTTGAATGGCTTCCCTAATTACTCTCTTTTCTTTTAAAGCTGAGAGAGAAGAGCAGCAGTGGCTTCTACAACAAGAATTGTATTTCAAGGGGCACAGCATAAAATAATAACATTACAGTGCTCACAGAGAGTAAAAAAATCTCTGCGTAATATATTGTTCAGCAAATCATTCATCATCATAATTGCCATAGTCGACATTTTGTTCATTTGTAGATTTTTCCTTTCTTGCCAGAATTTTTCTTTAGTAAAAATGATTTAAAAGTAGCTACAGGGTTCAATCTGATTTTTCATGATAGAACAGGGATGAGAACAGTGTATTTTCCAAATCCTCTCCCACTCAAACTCTAGGTTATTGTGAGTGCACATTCCTTAGGAGTAAAAACCTAAGAGAGCCCCCAGCTAATTTGGGGTTCCAATACCAGAGTGGCTAACGACCCTGACCTAAAGGAAAATGAAGGGGAGGTGGATGTGGTTGGCTGTTCACAACGTACCAGGTGTGCCAGGGCAAGAGCGAAAGAGGAAGCCAAATTCACTGCTCATTCTCACAGTCAGCCAACTGTTGCAGTAACAATGTTAATCTATTATTGTGGGCAGAACCCTCATAACACAATAATTTTTATTAGGCCCACTTTCCAACACTGTTGCATTGGGAATTAATTTCTAACACATGAACTTTAGGGGACACATTGAGATCATGACTTTACTGAAAGTGTGGTCTTCAGCCTGGCACCATAATCTGGCACCTTTCATGGAATACATTTTTTATCTTGTGGATAGCCTCATGCCTTGTAGTACAACCTGTGACTAGGGGGACCCTCACATGGGAAACTTATTCATACTGTACTAGCAGACACCCTTTTAACTCTTGTCTAACCTATGTTCAATTTATGCCTGCTTGACCATTGCTCTGTCCCCGGGAAGCCCAACCCCTTCTGTTCACTCTGATGTCCCAGGAAAGATCTAACCTGGAGTAGCTCCTGGTATTCAGGAGTAAATACAAATTCAATACATCATGACAATAGTAAATATGTTGGAAGATGTAATACTTACAGAAACTGGACAAGGAGGGAACAATGAGTGGGGAGGACAGTCCTACATCCCCAGGTCACACGAGGCAGGAATGAAGAGCCAGGCAGGGAGAAAGAAGAGCGCATGACAACTAGCAGTATATATAAAAAGAATAGTGTCTGGGTTCCTTTACGTTTGTGGGCAAATGCCTGAATAGTCCCTTTAAAGAGAGCTGCAAGAAAGCAGAGAGTTCAATCTGGTAGTTGGAGAGATGCCTCTAAGTTCTTACCTCTGACCACCACCTGAGACATTTGGACATGGTACTGAACCTGAAGCTTTCAAGGCTGACTGAGCCCTGCTTCGGGTATGAGAAAGTCAAACATATTCAAAAGATGCTACATAAAATTTTAAAAATTCTCGATAGCTTGCCAATCACAGAACACTCTCTGTATGTGTTCTTAGAGGGAATTTGGGATTCTAGTGAGAGATTTCAGGAAGTACACACCATTACTACCTGCATAGCCCTTAAATACCATTTTGTATCTTTTTTTTTAGGAAGACTTACTATTTGAGCTGCGGACATTAAGTATGAATGAACTAGTGGGCACACATATGTATTAGAAATTACTTTGGCATTTAGTCATCTTTTGTTTCAGTTTTTTCCATGATAAGCCAGAGCAACAAAGAAGATTGAAATCAAAACAAGATACTTGGCACCAAACACCAGACTGTACTTGGATAGTTGTAGATCATGCAGACTCTCTCCCAACTCCTGCCAGCTACCTCCCTGTTCAAACAATCATCCTCTGAGTATAAACAACCTGAGGGGACAGACAATGTCATAATCAGGTAGGCTTGCCTCAGAGAGTCTTGCATGTAGGAATTTTGAAGCAAAAAATTGAACTTGTTGAATAAAAAATGTAGTAAACTATTTCCCAGAAACTATGGCAGCAATTTAGAATGCTTTGATTTATATCTCTGGTGACTGTATTTGTAAGCTAAAAATTGGAGACAATTATTTGATGAGTGGGCAGAATATTTGAAATCAGAGCTGCCTTGAAAAACCCAGGGTATATGGTTGCTGTATCTATATTTCTGTTAAAGAATATGAAGTTCATGAGCAATTATTTAAAAAATGCTTAGTGAGCAAGTAGGATAATACAGTTAACACATTTTCAAAAAATAAGTAAAATTTGTAAATTCAATGTGATTTTTATTAGATGTAAGCACATTTAAGTAGTCAGGAATGGAAGCTGATACATAGGGATGGGGAGAGAAAGCATTTATGGTGAGTCTGGAGATGCAATTTATTTCAAGTATCAGTAAAAGGGGAAAACAGTTTTTACATTTGTTAAGAACTTGCATTTATTATTCATTCTAAAACTTCAGAGGCATGTTTTATTATACCTGTTTTACCACTGGGAAACTGGCTCAGGAAGGTTATTTGACTCCAAAGCCTATACTGTTTCTACTTCACATTGTCTTATACTAAAACACTGTAAAATCATAAACCAATTAAAGAAAATTAGCAGGTAATAAAATCTGTTTTAATCCTGAGAGTTATCCATATAAATTATCTATGATGAAAACATCATGGGAACTTCCTGGGTACTTTTTTCTGATACTTAGTTGCACTACTATATTTTAATACCCAGCCTAAGTGTTACCCTCTCCAGGAAGCTTGCTTTCTTTGTGCCTTTCAGGCTGGGTAAATTGCCTATGACATGTTAGCACAATTTTATCCCAAACCTACTACTTCAGAATCTTCATTTTTGGGTGATTTGTATGCACTTAGATGGACAAGCACTGTTCTAGCATATAATAAGCTCTTATTTAAACAAATAGATGCAACAGTGAATGATGGTAAGACATATGTAGCCCAGTTCTCTGCTTGGGTTTTAGGAGGGTGTGAATGCCCTGGCTTCTTGGAGTGGCAGAGACAGGTCTTAGGAGTGTTGGCTGACAAAGATCTTGTCCTTTTGCTCCTGCCGTTGTTCTATTCAGGTGGATCTGAGTTGCCTGGCCAAAGGAAAGGGAGATAGTCATGTTCCTCATGTGGAGCAGAGTAGCTGTAGGCACCTAACTTTCTGGTTCTCTGCCCTATTATATCCCAGACAGTAGCAAAAGATTCTAATACAAACATGCTTTGATGCCAAGAAAAAAGAAAGGAAGAAATAAATCTAAAACTTCATTTTTAGACCTCCTTCAGAGACAACAAATAGTTCTTCTCCTTAATTATTTATGGTGTTACCTTGGTGGTATTTATAGATTATGATCAGGTTCCCTCCTTGAAGTGCATTCTCTAGACTATATAAATTTAGTTTCCCTGAGTGTGTCTCATATGTCTTTTCCTCTGAGCCAAGCCTTCTACTCCCCTTTGCTTTCTCTGTGATTTATCTACATTATTCCTAAACTGCTAGAGTCAGAAGAGTTCCTGCTTATAATCTTTGGCTGGTCGAGATTCACCGCTGCCTCTTTGGTTTTACATACTGCTTCTAATATGCATATCTAAAAGTTGAACTGGTATAGTATTTGGGCATACCACCCTGAACGTGCCCAATCTCATTTAAAAGTTGCACTGGTGTTATTATTATTGTCAGACTAGCAAAATCATTTAAAGATGCCAGAGTAGATAAATTTACTGTTTCCCTGTTGCATGCACTTGGCTGTGGCTAAGAACAATACTAACAATCCTTGTAGGTAGAACTTGAGATTGTGAAAAACCTATAAACAAAATCAAGTCTATCTAGCAGATCTTGGAAAAAAAGTAACTTGTAAAAATTTCTGATCTGCAGGAATTTTTTGCTAATTGGAACTGAAAAATATGTTTTAGATGACTTTTTGAACAAGTGTTGCTGTGCCTACTTGTGTTTTCACACAGAATGTTGGAAAGAAATGCTTTTTTCTCTTTCTTGGCTATACTTATTTATTAGATTGATGCCAAGCTTTTTCTCTGATGCTTTTTACTGCCAATGTGGAACTTTATTCCACCATCCCACCTCAGGCAAAAATCCTATTGTTTTCTAACTAGGGATGGTGGTGATGATTGCTTTTCTGCTTGGCAGATGTTATGTCAATGGTTAGGTTTAATCATGTAAATAGAATGTGATCTCTTCAATTGAAACTTCCTACTTGTACCTCTTGCATATTAAATGTTAAATATTTCAAAGAAGATGAAGAAATAGATGCTCAATAGCTAAATTTAACCTCAGAACTTGGAATTATTGGTGGCAGGGAAAATAACATTTTTGGATATTGGTGTATGATATAAAGAGGACATGGGGAGTTAGTGTATAGATTCTAGCTTTGTGTCTGCCTACTAGTTATATGACCTTGCCCAAGTCACTTGTTTGTACTAAGTTTAAGTTCCTTCTACTTGACAAGGCTTTAAGCAGGATCCAGTGGCTGATGTATGCAAAGCCATATGCAAACAATGATGTGCCATAAACATATCAAGTCTCAGAGGATGATGAAGATGCTGCTGCTGCTTATGGTAGTATAATTTATGTCCCACAAGGAAGACATTTAAAATAAATTTTGTGAACCTACCACATGCCTTTAGAAAGACATGCTAATCAAAGGAGACTATATAGTGTTTTCTCTAAGAATTCCAAGATTTCACAATCAGCATGGTTTTCCTTAAAGATTGAAAAAAAGGCTTTAACCTTTTTCTCTTTTAAAATTGGCCTTATATAGGAAAAGGATCATATTAAAGTAAACGAATTGAGTCTGTGTTTTCAGTAGAATAATTTTTTAAGTCAGATATCTAGAAATAACATTTTTCTTTTAAGCATTAAATATTGTGACCCGTTGTATGACAGGTAATTGCTATTTCACTTTAGCTGAATTTCCAGCATGGTGAACAATTCCTATCTAAATGTCTAAATGTTCACCTTCTTCATGCCTCTTGAATTCTTGGGATACTCCTATAATTATTCCTTGGAAATTTTCACTCTGCTGAAGCTTTTATAAACTTTAATTTCTACTATTCTTTTTGCTTCCTAATTTACTGAAAATATCGAAGCTTTATCTTTCGAATGTCTCCTTTTCCTTTCTACTTCAGCATTCAATATCTTTGAATCAATACTAGGTTCATTCACTGTTATATCAACAAATGAGGTGTTATTCCTGATCTTATCCTTCTCTATGTATCACTCAACCTTCACACCTACTGGCTGTGCGGTTTCATACTGGAAGTGTATCTTTTATTATTACTATTATTATTATTTTATGTTTCTTGATAAGGCTGCTTAATCTTTTTGGGGGATCTCATTTACCTCATCTCTAAGGAATGTCAGCCTAGAGCTGATAGGTTACTCCAGCTCTATTTTCCTCTGTCTAGCAGGACTTTGCTCTCATGGTTATCTTTCTAATGAGCATCTTCTATTTTTCCTTTATTGATTTTATTTCCTCTGACTGAAAGTAGATACCATTATTCATTGGTTTGATTGTCCACCAATTTATACATCCAAAAAAAAATCACTGTCATTATTTTAGTCATTGCACATTTACAAATGAACAAGACACAAATCCTGACTATGGTGTGTACTATGGTGCTCACCCATGCTCCCCCCATCTGCTAAGGATACTTGCTGCTAAGGGATTATAGTTGGGTTCCCCACTGGGGATTGCCCTTGGCCACATGAATCTTACTCAGCCAAGGTTTATCTTCCTGGAAGGTGAGGGGTAGGAGCAAAATAAATGACTGGCTGATTTAAGGATAGCAAGGTCTGCCACCTTGCCTCAATTTATGACAGCTCTGAAGAAACACCCTAGCCCCAAAGCTCCCCTTAGACTGGCTGAAACTTTAGTTGCAACTACATTGCAGGTCAGCTTCTGCCCCTGCTCAGCCCTGTCTTTCCCACTTCCTTACAGAAGTGTCTTCTAAGAGTACTCTCTATGTACAACTATTCTTCTAAGAGTTGGTTTTCAGAGAAATATATCTAAGATGCCACCTTTTGGGAATTGATACTTTAGGTAGTATAGGGGATTGACAAGAAAAGCAGCCGTTAGATATAAGTATGGTAGCTGCTATGGAAATGCAGAGTCATGTGGGAACTTGCAGGCAGAGTAAAATACTCACCTGGAAGTATGGAAACTCAGAAAATGATAAATAAGTCTTTATTTATTAGCCAATACTTGAGATGTATAGAAGTTAGCTATTCAGATGAGGGGGGTAAAAGTGATCCAATGCTTTTGTTTAGAGAGATTGATATATTTGGGCAACCCTAGATAGAAACGAAATCTGCATAAAATGAGAGAAAAATAAGTAGAGTCAAAATTAGAAATGGCTATGTGTAGTGAACATTGCTTGTTTTATTCCTGTCTAGTATCCATTAGCCTTTCTTTCAGTACTAACACATAAGAGTTTACTATGAGGCACCGCTTTAGTTCAGATTAGACTTGGCTGCAAAATGGAAACCTTACAAGTAACGGAGGCTTAAACTAGAAATATGTCAATTTCTTTCTCACATAAAAGGAGTATAGAGGTCAGTCTTGTGCTACTATGATGCCTCATGGTGTTATGGAACCAACTTCACTCTGTGCTGTTGTTCTGCCATAGATGGCTTCCAATCTCAAAACCACTTAATGTCCAAGATAGCAGATAGTCCCATCTATTTATTCTGCATTCCAGAAGAAAGGAGAAAATGGAGAAAAAGACTTGCCCGCTGTCTTTGAGAATACTGCCTAGAGTTGCACACGACAACCTTCATTTGTGTTCCACTGGCCAGAATTTAGTCACATGGTCACACTCTATGTAGAAGGATGAAAATGTAGCTTTTATTATGAGACCATATATGAAGTTTAAAATACGATAAAAATACAGAATATTTTTATATGTATGAAAATTAGTAGTCTGTGCCACATAAACTGTCACCTCTCATTGGGTACAATCTTGTTAGATACTGGAGCATGGACAGTGAATTTAACACAGCTAAATGTATGTTCTGTTTATGGTATTTGTCCATTTTGCTATGCTATATGAACTGAGTGACCCAAAGACTGACATGGTGGGTGTTTCTAAGAGACGGTCCATGTGTTTATGCAAACTGGTACCTGCTTTTCTCATCATATTTTATCAGTTTTCCTTTGATTTTGTGAGCTACCCAATTTTTTCTCTTAAATTTGAATTTGTTTCTGTTATTTCTAAATAATTTCCTAACTGGTATAGCATATTATCCATATTAAAGGATTTGATCCTATATATAAAAGGATTTGATCCTATTTATGAAAGACTGCATTGATGAGTTTTAAGCAGGATAATGATAGTATCAGATGCTGGTTTTGGAACTTTTTTAAACTTGAGAATTGGATGAATTGAAAGGAGTTAAGATTGGAAGCAGAGAGTTCTAAAACTAGTGCATTAATCTAGATGATAAGTAGTGATGGGCCTAGCTTAGCAATTATAATAAATACAGAGTTAAGTGTCAGTATTTGAAAGATATTTGGGAGGTAGAGTCAACAGGACTTAAAATCTGTGTATCTGTGGACACATATGATCCATTAATAGAAGATGGCCTCGTGTTTACAAAATCAGTTATAAACGAGTTTTCTAAAATTAATGAAATATTACAATTTTTAAAAATTCTGGACTGGTGCATTGTAAGATAGGTTCAGATGGAGAAAATATTTGAAAACAATTTTGGAAGAATTAGTCTACAGAAGTGACAAGCTACAAAACAGCATGAAATAAGCAAGTATTAGGGAGGACTGAAACACTCACAATTCAAAATTAGTGCTCAAGATACAAATATGAGTACAAAGAAAAAAACCTCACAAACTCTCAGATTTCTATGGAACAATTTGAAATAAAATTGGAGCTTGCTTAAAGAAAGAATTGCCCATATTTGGTACTTTAACAAATTGTTAGTACATTTGAAAAATATTTGTATGCTATTCACTTATTTGTATCATTACATAGTGACCTAATTTAAAGAAAATCATAGAACGTTTTTGTTAGTTTGGCATATACTTGAGAAGTATGGTGTAACTGTAAATAACTTAAATCTACTATAGCTAAATACTTGCTTTAGTTCTCAACTAATCATTTATTTTTAAATGTGTACTCCAAACTAATATTCAGTATATTGAGCTCTTAGAAAACAGAATAGCTTTTCAAGAAGGAGTTTCTCTGTATCTACTAAAAAGACTTATTCCTCCCTAACCAGTATTTTTTAATATACTCTGTTTTCTAAAGAAAGCAATAATGAAGAGAATATAGTTATATAGGTGATTGAGATGTGACATTGGGTGAATCAATCTTTTTTATTTTCATTAACTAGTGGGGTAAACAATAAACAAAGAGAAAACCACTAGAGTATAATTAATATATTTTATAGTAGATTTAACTAATATTTCTGAGGAAGTGCTATTTTTATTGTCTTAATATTAGAGGAAGATGCAATTGTACATATAGAAATTAGAGCATATTCATTGATTTTATTTCCTCATTGTAGTGGCATGTTATATGGTTTTGTAGACAACATCTTTGGATGGAGTTTTTTTTTCTTTCATTTTTTGGAACTCAGTCACTGTGGCCACTAAGTATTGAGATATTAGTTTTCATGATAATATTAATAATTGCAGCCAATGTACAGCATTAATGATGTGCCAGGTACTGTTGAAAGTGTTTTACATATAGTAACTTAATGTCCTATGAGATGGGTTCTATTGCTACTTCCATTTTATAACTAAAGAAACTAAAAAACAAAGAGATGATATAACTTGCCCAATGCTGCACAGCCAACTTTCAGAATCAGGATTCTAATCTAGGCAGTAAGGCTTCAGTTTTTGCTCTTAATCACTTTGCTTTATATATAACATTTACTGATGGTGTTGACTTGAATAGCCCAAAAAAGAAACCAGGGAAAGTCTCTTCTCAATTCTAATACCACTGTCCCTTGGTATACTCAGGGTATTGGTTCCAGATTCCCAGTGTATACTCAAATTTGCACATATTCAAGTCCCCACAGTTAGCCCTGCAGAACCTGAGTATACAAAAATCAGTCCTCCATATATATAGGTTTTGCATCCTGTGAATATTGTATTATTTATTAGTATTTGATTGAAAAAAAATGCACCTGTAAGTAGACCATGGGTTCAAAGCCCTGTTTTTCATGGGTCAACTATGTTGAGTTGCAAAGTTAAATGTTATTAAAATCTGCATGATTCTTACATGTGGTCAATATGTTCTACATTTTCTTGTCTTAGGTTAAATATAATTGTTAACCTCATTATTTGTTACTTTAAATATAATTTTATGTGTTCCCTCCTGCTTATTTTGCTAGGAATTTACATTTTCAGTGTTGTTTTAGATAGTTTGTAACTATTGATGAATACTCTTCTCAATTAATGTACTTTCTTATATATTTTTTGAAGTTAAAAAAAGGGGAAACTATAACAATAGACACAGTATCGTAAGACTTAAATGGTTGAAAGGAAGGGCTGAACATCCTAAATTGAACGTCTAGTTCATTGATTCTAAAATGAGAGAGTTCTTCTTAGGCTAGGGAACCTCTTTCAAGTTTATGCTTTGAAATAGATGATTTATATCATATTGCTTTCACTGAAAGCTTACCTTGCTATTGTTAAGCTTATCTGTCTAAACCAGCTTTATGGTAGAATCATATTTAATCTTCTTTATGTATATTGATTTATCACTTTCTTGATTGTCTAAGCATGAGAAAGTTATGGAGAAAATTTTAATAAAGCAGATTAAACTATAAAATTTGTCATGTCTGTAGCCATTGCATGTATGCACAAATAATTCTGGTAATTTTTTTTCATTGGATTAGCTGATATTTGCTTTTCAGTATGAGATTTACTGAACATATAATCAGATTAAAGATGAGCTATTACCTTACTAATATTTCAGTAATCACTGCATTGGAATTTGTCACAAGTTAAACACTGACCCAAATTTATTATCGCTTTGTAGTAGATAAAGATGTGTGATTTGATTTGAATCTTATTATATAGATGAACTATTTAAGCCTCAGTTTCTGCATTTCTAAAATGGGTGTAATTATAGTACCACCTCTCTTCTAGAGTTAAGTTGTGAGGCTGGACTCGGTGGCTCAGCCTGTAATCCCAATACTTTAGGAGGCTGAAGCGAGTGGATTGCCTGACCCCGTGGGTTCGAGACCAGCCCGGGCTACTTGGCGAGAACTCATCTCTACAATAAATAAAAAATTAGCCAGGCTTGGTAGTGTGTGCCTGTAGTTCCAGCTACTTGGAAGGCTGAGGTGGAAGGATTGCTGGAGTCCAGCAGGTCGACGCTGGGTTGGCTGTGAGCATGTCACTGCACTCCAGCCTGGGTGGTAGAGTGAGACTCCAATTAAAAATAAAATAAAATAAAATAAAAAATAATAAAAGAAAAAAAGAAAAGAAAAAAATTGTGAGAGGATTAAAATGAGATAATTTGTGTAAAGCACCAAGCACAATACTTAACAAGTAAGTGCTTATAAATGTAGCTACTGTAATTATCACATATAATTTCTTATTTAACTTTTACAAGGAGAGATTTATTTATCCTCATTTGCTGAGGAAATTAAAGCCTAAGGGGCTTAGACATCTTGTCTAATACCACATAGCTAATAGATAATGGGCCAAGATTGGAATTCATAAAATTCATTTATTCATTAATTCAAATCAAATTCCTGAGTTCTTCTGTGTGCCAGGTCCTGGATTGGGTTCTAGTGATAGGATGATAAATAATAAAATAGCATCCCATGCAACTGGAATGCATGAATAAGGGGTTGGTAAGAACAACATAACATGGTGTAGTGAGTGTGGAAAATTCCAAGTAATCTGGTGTGCTGTTGGCATGCAAAAGGCAAGCCAATTAGAGAGAGTAGTATGGGTCCTGAACTGCACTTAATACCTGCAGAAGTGGTTAAGAGGTAAGCAGAGGCCACTCCCAAGCCCCTACCCCTGAGCTCTTGCCTGGTGCCAACCCTCTTTTCTTCTTACTCTTGCTTGGTCAAGCATCATGAGGAGTAACTTTCTTATGAGTGAGTACCCCTGGCTGCATATCTGTCCCCTAAAGGATGCACACCCCAGGTAGCATGGTCCATACTCTGGAGAGAGGATCAAAAAAAGGCCCACATTGTCCTTGGAAATGGACTCTGGTCTGGGCCTGTGGATGTGCTGGTAAATGTTTAACAAGCAGCTCTCTGGGTGTAGTTCCTACATGCATAATGGTTGGTATTTTATTTATGTTGAGGAGCAACTGAAAGTGAAAGACCAAGCTGAACATCCCTCCCTCTCTAATGACATGTATAACTTCTTTGCTACATTGTATAATAGTTTTTAAAAAAATATTGGATACATATTTTCTTAGTTTTTGTGTGCGTACATGCAATGGCTACAGACATGAAAACTTTTATAGTTTAATCTGCTTTATTAAAATTTTCTCCATAACTTTCTCATGCTTAGACAATCAAGGAAGTGTTAAGTCAAGCCCAGATTTATAGTACTGGCTGATTTCTGTGTTGTAGATATTCTCACTAAGGCCAATTTCAGGCTACTCACACGATGTCATTGAATATAGAGTTAAAAAGAGATGCACAGTAGCATACCATTGTATAGTATTTCCACCGTAAAGATGCACTAGGCATAAATAACAAGTACATAAATCATAGTAAAATGATTAAGAGGTGGTGATTTTTTAATATTTCTTACTTTTGTTTTCAATATAACTTATTTAAGTTTATAGAATTTATTTTAAACAATGACCATGTTTAACATCCAGCTTGCAAAATTTCTAAATATTCACAGTGGACTTTTAAGAACCTGTAGGAGCTGCTCCAGAACAGCATTTTCTGAGCTGTTTGGTCATGGGATTCAGGTTCTTTTATATCCAGAGCATTGTCTAATGGGATGGAGGAATGAGTAGGCTCCAGGTGGTCACAACCCTTGGGTGCTTTATCCCTTAAAGAGAGATGCAGCTGGAAAAGAGGTAGAGAGAGTTTCTAAAGCCCAAGGTTGGTATAGGGGCCCTGTTTCCTCGCATCAAAGGACAGTTCTAAGGTCAAATCACAGAGTTCTTTTTAGTTGTCTTTTGCTTCTCACACAGTGACACGTGTTCTTCAGTTGAGTGAAGCTATAACACATTTTGATACAATGCCAATTTTACTCAGGTATTTGAGAGGATCATCTATTATTTTTCTATTAAAATATGAATGAATGTATCATGAAGTGGTATGTGAAATTAGCATTTATTTTTCAAAAAAATGCCACAAAGAACAGAAATTTCATGCTTGAGATGGTTTGTTTCTGAATACCTCTGGAAGGTTCTATCATTCTCCTCTGCTATTATGGGGCATTCAGTGGACGTTGAGACCTGTCAGAGAAGCTGACTCCAGCAAACTACTCTTCAGGATGTTTGAGCATGGGATTCTTGAGTATCCTCAGCAAAGAATGAATGAGGAGTCATTAAGGAATTTAAGTTCTGAAAGATCTGTGCAAGCAGAAAGATAGAGACCTTTACTCAGATCTGCCATTAATGGCTGAGCAAGTTGTCCCCTACGAAAGTATCCAGCCAAGATGGTAGAAGTTCAGGCTGATTTCTAGCAGGCACTTTTGCCAACTTTGCCTAACTAGAACTGTTGGTTTTATCTACATGTGTTGGGTGCTTTTGTCTAGTTGTTCCTCTCAGAGAAGCATCTTTATGTGAATCCTCCACAAGGGATTTTGTAATTAGTCTGTGAGGAGATGGCCCCCTTTTCTCAAGCACTCTATGCTAGTATGTACTGCAACTGTGTTTCTTGTTTACTACTGAATGTCCAATGCCAACCTTAGAGCCTGGCATTGCTGAATGAATAAGTGCAATGACATGGTGAGATCTATATTTCAAATAGATCTTTTTTTTTTTGAGTTTGAATCACACTCTGTCACCCAGACTGGAGTGCAGTGGCTGCTCCCGGCCACTGCAGCCTTGACCTGCTGGGCTCTGGCGATCCTTCCACCTCAGCCTTCCGAGTAGCTGGAATTACAGGCACGCGCTACCACACCCGGCTGATTTTTTAATTTATTGTAGAGATGAGGTCTCGCCAAGTTGCCCAGGCGGGTGTCGAACCTGCGGGCTCAGGCAATCCACTCACGTCAGCCTCCCAAAGCGCGGGATTACAGGCTGAGCCACCGATCCCAGCTCAAATAGATCTTTCTTGGTGAGTTATTTAGAAGATAGTGTATTAGTTTGCTAAAACTGCTCTAACAGAATACCACAAACTGAGTGTCTTAATGGAAATTTACTGCCTGATAGTTTGGAGGCTAGAAATCCTGGGTCAAGATTTCAGTCATCCTCTGAAGACACTAGGGAAGGATCTGCTCCAGGATTCTCTCTTTCCTTCTGGTAGTTCTTTGGCATATGTCAGAATAACAACAGTCTCACATGACATTCTCCTTGTGTGGGTGTGTCTGTGTCCAAATTTCCCCTTTTTTAATGATACCAGTTATATTGGATAGGGGCCCTCCCACTCCAGTATGACTGCATCTTAATTAATTACATCTTCAATGACCTTATTTCCAAATGTGGCATAGGGATTAGGACTTCAATATATGAAGTTTTGAGGAACTCACACCTATAAGAGACGGAGTCAGAGCAGACAAAAATTGAAGCAAGAAGACAAGTCTCAGTGAAAGAAACCAAGGTCCTGGAGTTGGGGTAGAGACAAGGATCTTTCCATTCTAAGATCAGTACTGTATTTATTCATAGATGAGATCATGAATTCAGAGGCTGTCTTCATTAAACATTATATGTTATCACTGTATAACAAATTACCTCAAAATTTAGGGGTTTAAAACAACATTCCTATCTCACAGTTTATGTGGATCAGCAATCTGAACTCAGTTTAGCTGGGTTCTCTGGCTCAGGGTTTCTCATGAGGCTTCAGTCAAAGTGTCACCTCAAGTCTCCACTGGAGGAGGAGCCATTGACAAGTTACTCAGGTGGTGGTTGTTAGGATTCAGTTTCTCACGGGTTGTTGGACTGAGGATTTTAGTTTCTTATTAGCATTGGCTGGAGGTTGCCTGCAGTTCTTTGACTTGTGGGCCTCATCACAGGGCAACTGACAACATGAAACCTGGCTTCACAACAGTGAACAAGCTAGAAGAATAAGATAGAGTGCAAGGCAGAAACAACATTCTTTTGTAACCCAGTCTTAGACATTCCATTACTTTTGCCATATTTTATTTATTAGAGGCTCATTACCAGGTCTAGCCAAGATTGCTCAAGAGAAAGGGATTACCTAAAGGTGTGAATATTGGTAGGCAGTGGGTAAACACTGGGGGCCATTTTAGAAAGACTGCTTACATATATGCTTTGAGTAAAGACTTGCTCAACTTCTATAAAAAAAATTATTTTAATTGACAAGTAAAATTGTATATCAGTATTTATGATGTACATCATAATTTTCTATCTATCATCTATCTATATATACATCATGGAATGGCTAAATCAAGCTACTTAACATATGTATTGCCTCACATTGTTATTTGTGATGAAAACACTTAAAATGTACTCTCCTAGCAATTTGAAAATATATTTGTGTCAGTCATCTTGGAATTTATTTCATTTATCACATTAAAGCAGTAGAAAACCTCTGAATGATAGTTTAAGTCTCAGTGTATGCATGCTACAACATGTCTCTTCTGCATCACCCTGGACTACTGGTGAGGCAGTTATTTTGATCCCTGACAGTGGTCTTGATCTTTTACATCTGGGAGTCTTGATATTTGAGAAACTCTTTAATTGATTCAGGCTACCTTTTTTTTTTTTTTAGTGTGAAATATTTTAAAAAGATTGCTCAAGGAGCTGTTATAAGTCTTAGCAAATGTATGTGTACTGAGAGAGTTAAATCTCTATTTGTCTTCATTTTCCTATTAGAGAGGCTAAGACTTCTCTTCCATGTAGAGTAATTTCACAATGGAAGCAAAAATTTGGAACACTTAACATCAAATTTGTGGTAGCTAAAATGATACACTCTTAAATTAAAAAAAATTATTTAAGTGTTCTTCAATAAACATACATTCTTTTGAGATCTATATACTTAGAGAGGTGTGTTGGTACTTTGATGGATATACATACTCGTATATGGCCAAAATAATAACTGTATGCATTTTCTGACTTTTTTTTACTTCAAATCATTTATTTTTATATTTGATTTGAGTTGGAAACATTTTGTTTAATAGAAGTCTTTTTCTGATAATAGATTTTTTTTTCCTAGTGAGATATGGTATATGGAAAGTTTGATTTTTTTGTTTCCCTATTTCATGGTTAACGGATTTTGCTTTTTCAAGCTGAATTGTATGTCTTTCCCCTCTGACATGTTTCTAGCTTCAGGGAACGTAGTCCCCTCTGGTCCATTAATATTAGCAATCATCAGTGATGTAATCCTGTTTCATTCCTACTGTGGATTTTATACCATAGTTGTAACTTCTCATACATAAAGTTGAGTTAGTTAAGTGTGCATTTGTGTCATTTTTTCCTACGAATGTTTTGCATTCCTGAAAAATGTTAACAATATATATCAGAAATTCATTTGCTTATACAAATATTCTGAATTATTATTGGAATATAAAGTTTTATTTCTCATCTGCCTAATTTTATTTTATTGACCTTATTAGATAAATAAATGTTCTTTATGCTTCTGATATTTTTAAGCATTTTAAGACAATCTTAAAAGGAATGTCACCAAAATGCTGTTACTAAAGTGATTTTATTTCCTCTCTGGGAACAATGAGTGTGAGAATGGTTTGGTTTTTCTTTCTTCTGCTATACCTTTAGTAAAGGAATTTTCTTAAAAGGTAATTGGCATACCTTTAGGTCCCTTTGCCTCTTTTGGGTTGTAGATAATGTATTGTAATGATTTACAGTGTTCTGAGCAGTAGACCCTACTTACTTTACACTGAGGTCTAACTATATCTACTTATTGTTCAGGATGCTGCTTTGTGACTGTAATCAATTGCATGTGCAAATCTGGTCAGAAGGGCCAAGCCATGTGGCCTTGAGATCAACTTTGGTGTAGTAAAAAGAGCATCAACTTGGAAGTGAGAAAACCTGGTTTGGTCTTGCCCTGTTTTTTCCTAAATATATAGTTATAAATGAGTCAATTATTTGAGACTTAGTTGCCTTATCTGTAAAATGGAAGTAACTGTCATACATTTCTCATGCATAGCTGTTAATTACAAACTGGAATATGCTTGTTCTTATGTAAACCTTAAAGATAAAATAGCAGAGATATTAGATTCAATGTACTGTCATTCTTTTCCTTCAGTTGGTAGTATATACCATTTATACAGTTTTTGATATTTCATGCATATTTTCTTTAAAGTTACAATTTACCCCTTCCTTTAACCTACTTCCTCAGCAAACACATGTGCAAATATCACTTTACATCTTCTTCTCTCTCCATATATTCTTGCTGAACTGACCAAATTTCTATTGTTAATTACTATATGGCTTATTCAATCTTTCATCTTTTAATATGCCAGGAGACAGAAGATGCTTGGTATATTTCCTCTTAGACATCCCTCTCTCTTTGGTGGATGGTCATGCCTGGAGAAAAGCAGAAAACAGCAATGATGACGGTAGTGATGGTGATAATAGCTCCCACACATCTCTTTGTTGCAAGCACTTTATGTAGTATATATCTCAATATATTATGTCATAGAATATAATTTAGAAAATAATATATTAAATATTCCTTTTATAGGAAACTGAGGCTCAGGTAAGTTAAGTAACTTGCCTAAGGACACATTGGTGATAAGTGGTAGAGTAACAGATTGACGCCAGAATCAGCATTTTATATCAAGCCCTGCTTGTGTTGATATACAGGCCCACAATTCCAGAAGATGACTGGGATGGCTAGTTCTACTTGGCTAGGTTTCAATCTTCTAGGTAACAAACCCTCTTCCTGGAATTGCTTATGAAAAATAAGACTTGATAGAAAAAATGGAGGTACACATATATTCTAAAGATTAAAACTGAGTATGTTTTCATAATATATGAATGGATATTAAAAAATAGATTAGATATTCTCACTGAGAGAGACCATGGCACACACAACATTCCCAGTGGTTTTGGCTTAGTAGGGGGGTCAAATGTTTTTTAAAAATCACAGAAAGGTGAAATTATTCTGAAAGACAGGCTCATAATCAATGTTACTATGAGATTCTATAATAAAAGAATCCCAACCTAGTAAGTCTATCCATTTGCATACAACTGACTGTTAACTTAAAGGAAAAATTGTAGCAAAACCTTTAAAAATGTTTACATTTCTGTCATACACACCTTGTTCAACAAATGAAAGATAAAAAAAAAAGTTTAGAAAATGTTCTAAATTTCTTTAGGTCTTACAGATAAAATACTTCATAAACTGGAACAATTTCATAGAAAAGAGTGAAGCCCTGGGAAGTAAGCATCCTGTGTGTGATAATCAGATGTGCTGAAGAAACAAATGAGGTTAACAACAATGAAAATAACTGATGTCCCACAGGGTTAAATAGGATCATACGTTGTTCTGCAAAATTATTTCTGCCATGTTACAGAAGTGTAGATTACAGAATATCTACAACTAAAAGTGTTCTTTATCATAAATAGCGCTGAAATTATTTCTTTCATGGATGAGTGAAAAATTCCGCCTGGGTGTCCAAACAGTTACATAGAGCAGTTTCCTTTTAACCTGCAGGTATGTGACCATAGTGAAGAAAGCAGTACAATGCCTAGCATGATTCATAGAGAAATTTGTTGCATCTCTCCTTTCCTATCCTGTCCTACTGATTTTGCACTTTCAATATCTCTAGAGTTCTTGTACCTCACTTCATCTTTATCACTACCACCTCAGTCCAAGCTACTACTATCTCTCAATTGGACTAAGGAAACATCTTTATAATTGATTTTCATTCTTGCTATCTTCTCAATTCATTCTCTAAATTAGAGCCTCCTTTCTTAAAGCCCATCAATAGCTTTCCATTGCACTTAAAGAATACACACTTAAGATAGTCAAATAGTTAGGTACATTCTGGGCATCACTCTTTTCTCCCAACTTTATCTTGCATTCCCTTTTATTCTCCAACCATAGTCGTGGATTCACTACATGCTCTTCTACCTTAGAATTTTGCACATACTCTTCTGCTTGCCTTATTTGTTTGCCAGCTTAACTCATTCATTTCCTACAGATATTGACACAAGGAAGCTTTTTCTGACCCTCTCGACTAGGTCAAATTCTTTCATTACAGACTTTCATGATACATTGACCATGATCTTGTCCTTCGGAGTCATTTCACCTTTGCGTCATTTTAAAATGAACGTTTGTCTCTCCTGCTAAGCCATGACCACTAAGGTTATTCTGAGCTTTTGCTCATTATTGTAACTCCAGAATCCAGGAGATCTTTATTAGACTTAAATTGAATGACTGAATGAATTAATCTGCATGTCAGTTTTGAAATTTGTTGGGGAAAAGCGAGAGGAGGATAACTTATTCTTCATTTTGTCTGTTTTATCTACTTAGAATATTACAAATACAGATAGAAACAAGTTGTCAGCAGGGTGCCTTCTCTGTCAATAAGTGAATTCTTATCTAGTTCACCTAACCTTTGTCACTCACAAAATAAAAACAATAAAAAATAAAAAAATAAAAATAAAAAATCAGCAGCATCAGGCATTAGAAACTCATCTGACCAGTTGCTTTGGCTCATGCCTATAATCCCAGCACTTTGGAAGGCCAGGGTGAGAGGATTGCCTGAACTCACAGGTTCAAGACCAGCCTGGGCAACTTGGTGATAACTCATCTCTACAAGAAATAAAAAAAAAAAATTAGCTGGGTGTGGTGGCGTGTGCCTATAGTTCCAGATACTTGGAAGGCTGAGGCAGAAGGATCACCTGGGTCCAACAGGTAGAGGCTGTGGTGGCCGTGAGCATGTCATTGCACTCTAGCCTGGGCTGCAGAGTGAGACTCCAATCCGCCCCCCCCTCCCCCGCCCCAAAAAAGGAAACTCACCTGAGTCTATGGTCATATCACCCTGAATGCACCTGATCTCCTTTGATCTCTGAAGCTAAGCAGGGTCAGGCCTGGTTAGTACTTGGTGGGAGAAAATCATCTGAGTGGCATGTGGAAGTGGTGGTGAATAGTCATCTTTAGCATTTCTTATTTAACTGTGATTCCCACTCCCCATTTTTATGTAAAATATAATTTTCAAAATGAAGAGAAGTACTTTTTTGTGAATAATACTTTTAAATATCTGAAAATGTAATCTAGCAATGTGTGCTCGTGGAGGAAGCAAGTATACTTAAAACCCAGGCTTCTTCACTGTTATTCAATACATGCATATAACCAAACAATACTTGTATTTAGAAAGCTTTTGAAATACATGAATTAAAATATTATCCCGAATTATAAGCTTTCTATGTAGATCTGAGCTGGGGCAGTTTGTGTGCCACGATGCTGTTATTTTTTTTGTGTTGTTTTGAGCTTCTAGAACAACAATACAGACAGTCTTTAGGATTCTCCATATTGATTTCCTTTGAACACAAATTCTTAGCAAAGGTTTATCAGTGCACTATTAGGAAGTTTTCTAAGATTTTCTGTGTGGTTTATAAATTATCACCAAAAATTGTAGTAGATGTGGCCTTTTAATGGTGATAAGTCCTCTGGGAATCTTGCAGAAAATTGTACTATTTGGGCAGTGCATTTTAAAGATCGTCCTTGTTGAATAATGAGTTTGATGTTGAGACAAAGTGCTTGTCTCTGAAAAGATTTGGCAGAATCCATAACTGATCTGTACTTACTACCTTTTTCTTTCTTAAAAAAAATCCTATAAAAAACTCACAAATATAACTGTTTAATTTTTCAGTTTGGAACTTGGACTTTTTCTTCCTACAATTGTGGATTTGTGTTGTGAACATAGAATAATTGACTATAAATTAAATTTTATTTAACATTTATTGATCAGATTAAAAATACATGGAGATTCAAAATTATGTTCACAAGAAAATGACCTAGCAAGGCAGTGAGCAGAAAGGGCAAACAGTCAGGAGTTCTGTTTAACTGAATTGTTTATTTTTTTTTTATTTTTATTTTTATTTTTTTCAGTATTTTTTATTATCATATTGTGGGGTACAGTTAAGGATTAGATGTACAAATATGCTTCGTTCAGACACCCTTGGTGATAAAAGGTGTCTCCCCGTCCCCAGGCAGATATTGAGTATCATTAATCC
>CAUYQG010215469.1:0-11566 GCA_963574415.1 Tarsius wallacei | reverse complement strand
CATCATTTCTTGCACAGGCAACTACAAAAGTCTCTTCCTTAATATCCCAGCTTCTATTCTTTTCCCCTTTTCATCTAATCTGCACTTAAGGAGGCCCAGGCAGGAAGATTACTTGAGTTCAGGAGTTCAAGACCAGCCTGGGAAAACAGTGAGACGTCATCTCTACAAAAAAATCAAAAAATGTACTGGGTGTTGTGGCACACACCTGTAGTCCCAGGTATTCAGGAGGCTGAGCCAGAAAGATCACCTGAACCCAGGAGGTCGAAACCGAGGTGAGCTGTGATTGCGCCACTGCACTCCAGCCTGGGTGCCAGAGTGAGACCCCAACTCAAGAAGAAGACCGGACTATGTAGGGTTTTTATAGGCCAGAGTAAAGAGTTTGGGGTTTGTTCCAAGGGCAATAGGAAGCCTTTAGAGATGTAAGTAATTACATCACACAATCTTATTTAAGATCACTCTGACAGTTAAGTGCAGATTAGATGAAAAGGGGAAAAGAATAGAAGCTGGGATATTAAGGAAGAGACTTTTGTAGTTGCCTGTGCAAGAAATGATGGTAGAAATAAAAACTACATCTATCAAAAGACACATGCAGGAATGCCTACAGCAGCACTATTCATAACAGCTGCAAATAGAAGCCAGCCATGTGTTCATCAATGGTGGAATGTGTGAACAAATTGTAGTACTTCATACACAGCAATGCAAAGAAAAAGTTACCGCTATCCACAAGAACACAGATGAATCTCCCAGACGTAATGTGGGGAAGCCAGACCCAAAACAGTGCATGCTGTTTGATTCCATTCATAGGCAGCTCTAAGCAGGCAGAATTCATCTGTCGTGATGGAGACCAGGGAGCGGTTACCCTTGGGGCGATGGTGACTGGGAGGGGACACAAGACAGCCCACTGGGGTCTGAGAAATTCTCATCTCTCGATCGGTGTGGTGGTGCTAGGGGTGTGTTCACATGCAAAATGCATCCAGCTGTGGACTTAAGATCTATACACTTTATGGTTTATGTTATACCTTAATTTTAAAGGGGAAAAAAAAGCATACAAAAAGAAAAATGTGATGACAGAATGGGTCAGGCTAGCAGAGAAACAGAGAAAAGGAAGTGAAATCAACAAGCCTAAGCTCGGGTTCCTCATTAAGCCATTCAGAAGAGACATTGACCTTCTGGGGCCTCTGAAACTTGTGAGCAGTGTGTTCTTTCATAGCCGAGGCTGTCACCACAGACCGGGGCTGACCCTGTGGCACACACAGCTCCAGAAGACGGGGTTTCCCAGAAGTGATGAAACCTCCAGCAGGAGGTCCAGATGGTGAGCTCCAGCTCTCTGGGCGTGCAAAGAAGCCCCCCTCCTCCCCGGGAGCCACCAGGAGTTCAGCCTAATTTTAAACGTTTGATCTCTGCCAACCAAAGTGCCTCGGCAGAACTAGAAAAACTGGAGCAGCCACAGACTTGAGTCTTTCTGCCTATTTTTAGATCAAGCAGCCTGCACTGAGTTGCAACTCACATCAGAACTGCAGGTTGGAGCCCTGCTGCTCAGGGAAGCTTCCAGAAAGGGTCCAGTTGGCGGCCGATGGAAGAGGGTCTGGGAGGTTCTTCATGTTCTTGCAGTGAGATGCACGTCTTCGATGTATGTCTTTAGAAAAGCAAAACAAAACTTCACCCTTCCTCAATTACAAAATTCATTCTTGTTCCCTTAGAAATTTTTTTTTAAATGTTTAAGAAACACCAAGAAAAAAATAAATTATATTTACATATACACCTGCGAAATGGAGTCCCTTCTCAACTGCCTTTTTTCACCTCACAATAGATCTTGATAATCATCCAAAATCGTGGAGTAGCCTTCACGCTTATCCATTTTATCAGTTCTGTAATAAACTAATAATCAACAAAGCTACTATTTCTGCGCTGAACATTGTTCTAAGCATTGCTTGTGTCTTCATTCACTTCAACCCTACCTTATCTCTATGAGGTAAGTTCCCTTATGATCATCTCCATGTTACACATGAGGAAGCTGAGGCTTACACAGGAGTTGCCCAAGGTCGGAACACAATCCTGTCTTTAAGGCAGATTTGCCTGACATTCAGGTCTGCCCTTCACCCGTGCACTTGACCCCTTTGATGACAGTGCTGTGCTGTCTAGAATCCACAGACCCTTCACCATGTATCCAGACTGACTCCATGATTTGCCATTTGTTACACGGATGCGTTGAAGAGCATCCTTGTGAATAGATAGAAGAGGATTTCCCTGAGGATTTCCTTAACTTAGGATACATGCATAGTTGTGGGTGGCTGGGTGGGAAGGTAAGCCGTTTGCCAAATGAGTTGTCGCCCTTGGGAAAGGTTGTGTCGTTTATTCTTCCACCAGCAGTGCAGAAATTGTCATGACCCTCCTGGTTTTTGAAACCTCATCCAAGAGTGTCCCTCCATCCTCTTTTCTCTCTTCGAACACACCTGACGCACTATTTGTTGAAGCCAACCTGGGAGAATGGGCACAGCTGCTTTATCCTCAGTGCTAGACCACAGTCTCACTCATTTTAATGTACCGCAATTCCCAGGGGATGAAGGCAGGCACCTGCATTAAAGGCCATTCCCTTACATTAGATTCTCCCCTCCCAGAGTTTGCACATGTGGCATCCTTTGCCTGGGTCACTCTTGCTCCACTCTCACTCTTTCTTGTCCTGACAACTTCATCTTTGAAACCTCCTACCACCACCACCTCCAGGCAATCTTCCCTACTACCCCAGACAGGCCTGGGTCCCTCCTCGGCACCTCCACAGTCCCGTCTTAACCCCCAATGTAACATTAATGACATTACATTATACTGTATTTCATCAAATCTAAGCCACTATCAGTATTGTGTGAGAAAGACCCTGACACATGCTTTCTCTTTTATAACAGCTTTATTGAGATATAATTCAGATGCCATAAAATGCACCCATTTGAAATGTGCAATTCAACGGGTTTTGGTTGTGGAGTTGGGCAACCATCACCACAATCAATGTTAGAACATCTTCATCAACTCTAAAAGAAACCCTGTATCCATTCACTATCATCTCCCGTCTCCCTAACGCCCCCAGCCATATGCAACCACTTATCTGCTTTCTGCCTCTACAGATTTCCCTGTTCTGGATTTTTCACATGAATGGAATCATAATATGTGGATTTATGAGTCTGACTTCTTTCACTTGGGTTTGAACCACAATCCTAAAAGGTACAATCCCAAGTGCCATAATCCTGAATGTTGAAATAGGGAAAAATAAAAATCCCTAAAGTCTAAAATCCTGAAAATCATAATCCCAAAAGATCAAAATCCAAAAAATGTAACTCCAGAAAAAATAATTTTAAAAATTCTCCAAAATGCATTTATTTACATTTTTAAGGGATCGATGTTAGAAACAGGTGAAAACATGACAGACCACTTCATAGGACACTTTGCACAATAAAATAAGCAGTAATAACATACATCTTTTCACAAGCATAAGCACTCATAAATACTAACAATAGTCACACGAGTATGATAGTTATGAGCAGACAAAATGTATTCATGAAGAAATAGCTTATATAACTGCGGTCATCTGACATATCATGACAGGCAACCTAAGTCTTTTGATGAGATCAGTCAAAAACATCAGAAAACAAGTCTGTCCCAGCTCTCACTGAGACACTAATCCGTCTTCTATACTGTTCTCTCTGGGCTGGACTCTGCCCACCAACACTGAGGGCAGATCTTTCCCACCCAGTCCCCTCAGACTCACACACTAATCTCCTCTGAAAGCACCCCCAGATACACCCCCAATAATGCTTTACCAAGTTGCTATGCAGTCCTTAATCCAGTCAAGTTGACACTTCAAATTAAGTCCACAAGTTCACCCCTTTCCAACGTGGCACCCACATGCATCTCCTTAAAACATACTCAACTTCCAAATAAAGACAACGACAAGGCCATAGTTCCACCTAAGATGATGCAATTATCCCGTGTACAATCAAAAACACACTAATGTGAATGTCAGGATTTTAGATGTTAGGCATTTTAGACTTCAGTGATTTTAACATTAGCAGTTTTGATCTTTAGAAATTTTGACCTTTCAGGCCTTAGACTTTAGACATTTTGATCTTTAGGGATTTCAATGTTCAAAATGGTGGTGTTTGGGTTGTGTTTTTTGGGATTATGATCAGCACAGCTTTCACTTAGCATACTGTTTTCAGGGTTCATCCTTGTAGCCTGTATTAGTACTTCACTCCTTTTTATGGTCAAATATATTCTACTATATGGCTAGACCACATTTTGTTTATCCATTCATCCATTGATAGATATTTAGGTTGCTTCACATTTTTGCTATTGTGAATAATGTTGTTATAAATATTCATGTACATGATTTATGCAGACATATATCTTCAGTTCTCTTGGGTATAAATACCTAGGAGTCATAATGCTTTCTTATCCCTTAGAATTTTATTTCTACTTATTTAAAAAGCACTTTGAGATTTATTTAGACATCAATTCTTTATCACACATCTTATCATTCTGCACATACTTTTTTTTTAAAAAAATAGAAAATAGGTAAGATATTGTAGGTAAAATAGAAAATTTGCTAAGATATTCTAAAAATAAGCAATCCTCCCACCTCAGCCTCCCAAAGCGTTGGGATTATAGGCGTGAGCCACTGCACCTGTAATTATGGCGTTCGATACAAAGTCTGGGCCTTCTAAATAATTTTCTAGATCATGGTTGCCAACATCTGTGTTTTGCTATAAGATATTGCCCTCTGTGCCATTAAGAACACTAAAGATACAATAATTCTTAAAAGAGCTCCATTGTTGTCTCCTAGCAAGGCCAACCTCATCCTGACAACTACTAGCCTATGGTGATTTTGCAATACTATTGATTGTAAGATACATTTCAATCTTAGAGAGGTTAAAAAGTGAAAAATGTGCATTTTTTTTTTTGAGTTGGGGTCTCATACTGTTGCCCAGGCTAGAGTGCAGTGGCATAATTATGACTCACTGCAGCCTTGACTTCCTGAGCTCAGGCTACCCTTCTGACTCTGCCTCCAGAGTAGCTGGGACTATAGGCGCACACCACTACACCTGGCTAATTATTTTATTTTATTTTATTTTATTTTATTTTATTTTATTGTAGAGACAAGATCTTGCTATGTTGCCCAAGCTGTTCACAAACTCCTGGACTCAAGCAATCCTCCCACCTCAACCTCCCAAAGTGCTGGGATTACAGGCATGAGTTACTGCGCCTGTAATTATAGTGTTTGGGCTGTGCATCTTAGAATCCATGGAATATGACCATTTTCTGTCTACTTGCCTATGTCCCAGGCTAGAAATCGCAAGTGTTTTCAGAACAGAAACCAGTCTTGTCCACCACTGTGTTCACTCATGCATTTAATCAACAAACATGTCTATGGCACCTGTACCACACATAATACATTCTTAATGAAAATACATTGAATGAGTGACCTACTTTAGAAAATGGAACTCACCTCCTAACCAGGGAAACATCTCTCAGAACTGTTTCCCCATCTGTGAGATTAGAGCAGTGGTAAGAATAAAAATGGGCTCACGTGTGTGATGCATCTGGGAAAGTACTTGACTAATAGTAGGCTACCTAAAAATATCTGTGCAATGAAAGAATGAATAACTGAATGGTAAAAATAATTATTATAGTAGCTAAAATTCATTGTGTACTTTTCTGTGCTAAAATTCATTGTGTACTTTTCTGACACTGTTCTATGCACTTTATTTTTTTAATCCTTCATTTAGTCCTCACAACAATCCTACAAGGTAGGTACTAACTTTATCCCCAGTTGACAAAGAAGGCTGAGGCATGGAGAGGTTAAATAAATGAATGAACATAGGAGTGAATGAATGTTGACCTGCCCAAGTTAAGATCTCAGGCCTTCAATTTCCAGAGGAATAAACCCGGGCAGCCCCCTCATCCCTCTGAGTTTCTTTTCTTGTGTGTAACATAAGAAGTAAATCACCTGTTTCTCACTGGGTGGTACCAAAGAGGAAGTGAATCCATGTGGGTTAAGCATCTGACTCAGGTGCAAATCGGCAAGTGAAGACCATCTCATTTCAATAGGATAGGAAAATCCCATTACTTCTTGGCTGAATGATCTTGGGCAACTCACATAACTTCTCTGAGCCTCATTTCCTCTTCAGTAAGATGTAGACTTCATCCCCAATGTGACAGCGAGGAAGCTTCAAATGATACTTACAAAGCCCCTAGCTCAGCCAGCGACTGCTTTAGAGAAAGCCGTGTACTGACAGGTGGCCCTTACCCAGCCAGGACTGCTTTCCCAGACAGCTAAAGAGCCCAGACCGGCTCCTCCCTCTCAAGGTTAATCCAACATACACCTGCAACGCCAGCCTTGCGAGCTGTCAGACAGTCTGGGCAGAACCCAGTGGGTGCATTCTGCTTCCCCCCAAATGAATAAATCATTACAGAAGAGTGTTACACATCCCACCAGCATCTATAAGGATCTGAATTATATATAACAAGGCAGCAAAAGCAATTTATTCCAGGCACGTGCAAGTCATAAAATGGGAGTTCTTAGGTGCCCGAGACAATTTTCAGATATTGCAGTTTTTATCAAAGCAATAAGGCCCACCAAAAGAGCACCCTGCCTCGCAGGTGTGGGGACACCTTAACCGGGCTTATTTATTATCAGAGGAGAGAAACCAGACTTTCCCTCCCGGCTTTGCCACCTCCCCCACCTACTGCCTCAATGCAGCTGCTTCTCAGCTCAAGGACTCCAGGATGTGGGGATGAGCTGCCAAGAGCATCCACCTTTCTAGTGGGAACCATCTGCTGAGAGGCTGGGGTTGGGACCGGGTGTGCACCAGATCCCAAGAGGGATAGAGAAGAGAGATTGCAAGAAGAGAAAATAGTGGAGCAGCAGGAGCTCTACACCAGAGCTCGGGAGTCCCACCTCCACCTCTGGTTACAGTTGGAGAAACTGAGGCACTGAAAGGTTAAGTAACTACCTGTCCAAGGTCACATGGAGAGAGAAGAAAGAAGCTGGAATGAGAACCCAGTGAGGTCTGGCAGACATGTGTTGAGCACTGACTGAGTGCCAGCACTAGGGATACATGGAGGAAGGCCCCTGCCCATGTGACCTTCCGGCTTGCTCTCCAGCTGCATCCCAACAGCTGGCCTCCATCACTGGGCCTCAGCCCACCAGGATGCCTTGCTGATGATGCACAAATGCGCCAAGTGCATTCCTATTCCAGAGCTCTGGGATTTGCTGTTCCTTCTGCCTGGAGCCCTGTCCCTCCAGACCTTTGCACAGCTGTCTCTCTCCCCTCCTGGTCTCTGCTCAGATGTCACCTTCTCATGGTGGCCTTCCCTGCCCACCTTATCCAAGATGGCAGGCCCCCTTCCCCATGCCATTATGCTCCATCACCTTGCCACATGTTGGGTTCTCCTGAAGCAAACACAGAGATGAGGTACGGGGTGTACGATGTTCTCTAGGAATCAGTCTCTGTCGAAGAAAAGGAAAAGAGGCAGGGCTGGGCAGAGGAAGAAATACACTGTGACGGGCTCCTCAGAGCCTCGTCCACCCTAGTGAAGAAATACTGCATCAGTTGTTTCCCGTTAGTGTTCTGATCAGGCTGAAATGACTGGGTTTTCGTAACCCTGCCTCTCTTAGTCATTGGCTGCAGGTTGACCTGGAACCAATATGAACTTGAGCAAGATGGCCCTCTGCAGGTGAAGCAAGACCTTGAAGGAGACCACAGGTGGGGGCTGTCTGCTGACCACGCTTCTGCATCTGTACAGCAAGGCCTTCCCTGAGGGGGCTGCAGGTAACACATCTCCAAGTCTACAACATTCCTTATCCTGCCTTATGTTTCTTCCCACGACTTAGCACCACCCACACTGTCTATGTCTACATATTGCCTTGTTCATTGTCTCTCTACACAACTAGACTAGGAATTTTCCAAGGATATAGGCAATGACTGCCTTGTTCTCACAGCTTAGAATAGTGCTTGGAACACAGTAGGTGCCCAATAAATATTTGTCCAATGAATGGATAAATAAATAAATGAGTGTCTGCCTATCATTGTTCCCAATTTAGTAGGGAGTCTGACCGGTAAATAGGCAATGGCACTCCAGCACGGTGGACATGGCCAAAGGGTTACCCAGGGGCAGTGGGTGATCTCTACCTCAGCCTTGGGTGGGAGGGTGTCCAGGAAAGTTTGTCTGACTTCAAGTCCATGGCTATTTTTACTGCAAGAAGACAGGACCAATGGGGCTGAAGCAGCCTTCGTTGCACTTGTGGCTGCTCCATCATCTTGATATGTCTTGCACGGTTACTTAACCATTTCATGTTTTTATATATTGCCTCTCCAACCAGGTTATAACTTCCCTGAGCCCAGGGAGCATGTCTTACATTTCTTTTTTTTATCCTCTTTAATGCTGAGTGCAGTGTTTTGCGCACCATTGACATTCACTGAATAATTACAGAACCTATGAACGGGGCCTTTAAGGATGAAGACAGCATGGCTCTGGGTGACCAGGTTTTCTGACCTCCAGTTGAGACACAAGGTCTGTAAAAATAAAAATAGCCATCCCTTAGTGAGCACCATCTCCAGCCAGACACTGCCAGGCATTTTGCATACATCAAAACAATCAATCCTGACAGCAGCCTTGCTGGTAGAGGTCTGAATATTGTCTCCATTTTACAGACAAGGAAACTGAGGCTCAGAGAGGGAAAAATATTTGCTCGAAGTCAGTATTAGGAAGAGCTGAGACAAGCCTGAGCTGACGTTTTTAATCGTGATACTGACCCCTTGAGGCAAGCAGGCAAATTGTTTAAAAACAGAATAGAACCATAAAATCTGGGACTTGAGGTCAAACACCTCCATGAGCCCAAAGTCACCAGGGTTTCTGTGTCCTCCAGAGGATAGAGAGCAGAGCAAATGGCTCCTGGGGTCTATTAATTCTCATCTCTATAGCAAATCCAGATGCTTCTCTCAGCCATAAGTTGTGTCTCCACTAAAAGAAAGAACCAGCAAGTTATTTCCCAAAGAAATTCATACAACAGCATGAAGAGTAGATGATTTTCATCCAGATTCTCACAAACATTGAAACTTGACTTTCTCAACAACATGCTGAGAGTAATAGTATCTCAGCATTAGACTCATATTAGGCACACCTTGAGACTGAAGTATAAACCAGATGACAATTTATTCCTTTACAAAGAGAAATTACTATTGTAGAGATTGGTTCCAAAAGTTCACACAACTAGCACTTTCTCTCCTGGTAAAAAGACCAGCCTGGAGAAATAAATAACAATGTGGTTCCTTAATGAATAAAATCGGGACAAGAGAGAGGGATGCATTCCTTGAACATTTAATGGCATTAGACTGAGATGTCTGTGAGTAAGCATCACGTGCCAAGAATTGTTCAGCTAGGACCATAACTATCACAAGATAACTGGCAATGATGTCTGCATTTATCTTATGGCAGAGATTTTTGGTTGCTGCCAAAAGGCTAATACGAATCTCATTCCCTGTAGAATGATTGGATAGAGATTGGATCAGCATATTCTCACTTTCCTTACAACTGAGGCTAGTCACATCTGGCCAATAAGATATACTGTCAAGATATCATAGGGGCTTCTGGAAAGACATTTGGCTTCCTGATGAAATGGACAGAGGCAAGAGAAGACCTCACTGTCGATACCGCTTTTCCTTTATTTCTGCTCTGAACATGGATATTTAAAGCACCTAGAGACACGACAGCCATCTTGCCACCATGACATTACACCATGAGGAAGATGAAAAGCGTAAGGATTGTGGAATGAAAAGGAAGAAAGGTCATAGACAATTGATGGCATTGTTGATCTGCTGCACAAAACCTGAAAACTTCCTACACCCAGGCTTCCCATTAAAGAAGACCATGAAAAATCCTTTTTGTTTAAGCTGTCATCTCAGTTATCTGTTGCTCTATTAAGTCACCTCAGAACTTAGTGGTTTAAACCATGTATTATCTCTCATGATTCTGCAAGTTGACTAGACTCAGCTGGGTGGTTATTCTGTTCCGCAGGATGTTGACTGAGGCTGAAGTCATCTGGAAGCTCAGTGGGCTGGAATGTCCAAAATAGCTTGTTCACATGATTGGCAGTTGGTGTTGACAGCTAGGGGAGAGCTCACCCTCTCCATGTGGCTTAGGTGTCCCATAACATGGCAATTGGGTTCCAAAGGGAAGTCTTCCAAGTGTGCAAAAGTGGGAGCTGCGAATCTTTTGCAGTTCAGTCTCATAAATAATACAGCATCACTTCTATTCTTTCTATTTTTCTTTTCTTTTCTTTTTTTTCCAATCAGAGTCTCACTCTGATGCCCAGGTTGGAGTGCATTGGCATGCTCACAGCCACTCCAGCGTCAACCTGCGGGGCTCAGGCGATCCTTCTGCCTCAGCCTTCCAAATAACTGGAACTACAGGCATGCACTACCATGCCCAGCTAATTTTTTTGACACCAAATTGCCCAGGCTGGTCTCAAATCCCTGGGCTCAGGCAATCTTCTCGCCTCAGCCTTCCTAAGTGCTGGGATTACAGGCTTGAGCCACTGAGCCTGGCTTCTATTTTTCAAAGTCAGAGGGTGAGTCCAGATTCAAGGGAAGAAAAAGAGATCCTATCTCTTATAGAAGGTTGACAAAAAGCTTCAGCCACCTTTAATTGACCATGATTACCAATCTGCTTTTATATGACTTATTGCTTAAGGTATTTCCTAGATCTAGCCTTGTCACCAGAATGAGAAATACTCAAAGACTGAGACTCCCTCTCTACTGGACAAACTGCCTTTGCAACTCTCTCCTCTAGGCTTCCTTGGTAGATCATGATGGACAGTCTTTCTTTAAATATGTTAATACATTCTACTGTGCGACAGCCAGTCTTGCAGGCCTAGAAGCCATCCTGTCTCTTTAAGGTGACTTTGCATTACTCTGCTTTGATCTATAATATATTAACTTTGTGGTTTAACTCTCAGATGGCAGTCTTTACTCCCTGTGTTTTCTGAGTACTTGAGAAAACATCTCTGTAGCTCCTTAGATCTGGCAGCAATCTTCACCAAAATGACAATCCTTGCTCTGTCTGCCGCAGAGGGTGTTGAGAGAATCAGAGAGAATGATAGCTTAAAAAGTATCTTGGAATGGTTAAGAAGAATTATTATTATCATAATCAAATAAGTATGTTGTGTTGGTTATGGCTCTTTCTGTAACAAGCAACACAAAACCCAATTCAAACCAGCTTAGGCAAAGAGAGAAATGTTGGCTAGGAGTCTGTGATAGCGCATTCAGGCATAGTTGGATCCAGCAATACGAACATCATCAATAGGACCTATATTTTCTCTGCCTCTGGGTCCTGATGTCCTCCAAATTGCTTTTATTTATTTATTTTTTTATTTTTATTTTTTTAAAAATTTGTTTTGAGCTGGAGTCTCACTCTGTTGCCCAGACTGGAGTGCAGTGGCCACTCCCAGCCACCGCAGCCTCGACCTGCTGGGCTCCGGTGATCCTTCTGCCTCAGCCTTCCAAGTAGCTGGAACTAC
>CAUYQG010215465.1:0-27901 GCA_963574415.1 Tarsius wallacei | reverse complement strand
CGGCTAATTTTTTGATTTTATTGTAGAGATGAGGTCTCGCTTGCCCAGGCGGGTCTCGAACCCGCGGGCTCAGGCAATCCACTCACCTCAGCCTCCCAAAGGCGCGGGATTACAGGCTGAGCCACCGAGCCCGGCTTGTATTTTTATTTTTTTGAGTGGGTCTCACTGTGACCCAGGTTGGAGTGCAGTGGCATGATTATGACTCCCTGCAACCTCTATGGACTCAGGACATCCTTGACCTAAGCCTACCGAGTAGATGGGGACCACAGGCACTATCATGCCTGGGTAACTTAATAAAAATTTTTTTGGTAGAGATAAGGTCTTGGTATGCTGCCTAGGCTGCTCTTGAAATCTTGGGCTCAAGAGATCATCCTGCCTTGGCTTCCCAAAATATTGGGCTTATAGGTATGAGCCACCATGCCTGGCACCTCACTGCTTTTAGGTGTTTTCCTTCTCTTTGGTATTATGCGTCTTAACTATTATTTTATAATACTGTTTTCTTTATCTTTCTGTTTGACACACTTCATTTAGGGATTCATGTTTGGTTTTCAATTATTTTAGAAACTCATAAATCACCAATTCTTTCTATATTACCTTTCATTGTTTTCACGTTAGTCAAACCATTACATAAACAATTGAATGTTTCATATATTCACATTCTAGTCTCTATTTATATTAAACTGTAATTGTAGTTTTTATTACTTGCTGTTTTTAAAAATTCTTTTTGAGTATATAAATTGTGCTCAAGAGCTCAGCTCACTACTCCTGTTATCAGTTCAGTCAAATTTAATGTTTAACACATACATTGTATATTATGTTGATTTACATTATTTTTTGTTTGGCAACTTTCCAAATACGGCTAGTCAACCTTGTAGTGTCTCATTTCCACATTTATTTTCCTATTTTTCTCACTGTACAGTTAGTCCTTGAACAACATGGGTTTTGTTTTTTTTTTTAATTGGAGTCACACTCTGTCACCCAGGTGGGAGTGCAGTGGCACACTCACAGCCACCGCAGCCTCGACCTGCTGGGCTCAGGCGATCCTCCTACCTCAGCCTTCCAAGTAGCTGGAACTACAGGCATGCACCACAATGCCCAGCTAATTTTTCTTGATTTATTGTAGCGATGAGGTCTTACCAAGTTGCCCAGGCTGGTCTCGAACCCATAGGGTCAGGCAGTCCTGTCACCTCGGCCCCCCAAAGTGCTGGGATTATAGGTGTGAGCCACCATGCCAGGCCATTTTTTTCAATAAATACATTGTAATTTTATTTGACAATTTGCAATCATAAAAAAAAACACCTAAAACTCAGAAAAACTAGTTTAGGAATATGTTAACAGGTTAGTATGTCATCAACACATCAAATACAAGTATATCCTACTCTATTCTGTCACTTACTACCATAAAATATGTACAAATCTATCATGCAAACATAAACTTAAAATTTATGCACTTACAGGTTATATGTGGCACTGATACCAAAAGAGTGTAAATAAATGTAAAGATACAGTATTGACTCATACCTGCTTTAACTATGGGACACACTGTATCATTTAATAATTTTGTGGCTACCTCCTGCTATGTGGTGAACCCAAGTGTTGAGATTCTGTTTAGTATTCCACATGATGCTGATGTTTCTATATGAGCATTTGGTCTCTCCAGAGCCAAAGAAGAAATATAAAAATGATTCTGTATACGACAAAAAGGTGGAAAGGGAAGGATGTCAAGATATAAATCTTGAAGAGCTAAGAGGCACCACACCAGAGGGGTTAGCAACAGATGACTTGATGGAGACAATTGCTTCAAACCTAGAGCCAGGTAATTGGATAGGACACAAAAGAGGTTGGGCATGGTGGCTCATGTCTGTAATTCCAGCACTTTGGGAGGCAGAGTAGAGAGGACTGAGTCTAGGGCTTCCAGGCCAGCCTGAGCAAATTGGTGACATCTTGTCTCTACAATAACCAAAAAATTGGCTGGACACGGTGGCACATGTTTGTGGCTCCAGCGACGACTACTAAAGAGGCTAAAGGGAAAGGACAGCCTGAGCCCAGCACATCGAGTCTGCAGTGGCCACGAGCATGCCACTGCACCCCATCCTGGACAACAGAATGAGACACCGACAAAACAAAACAAAACAAAACAAAAACCAAAAAAAAAAAAAAAACCGAGAGCAAGAGGGAGAGCGAAAGAGCAGGCGTGAGAGCGAGAGCGAGACAGACAGAGGCAGCAGTGCCAGAAAACAAACTGGCATCAGACAAGCTGGCAGAAGGGTTCTGATAATTGGACATTGCTACTGACTTCTTTCAAAACACAGACCCTTTTACAATAAGGCACCAAAACTAAAGCTAATAGTGGAATAAAAATGATATGATATAGACACGTTTTCAGAGACGTAAAAATGTAAAAAACATCAGGCAGAAACGAAGATGTTTCTGCAAAGCTTCACTAAGTGCCCGCCTCTCCTGCCTCCCCTCCACCTCCTGCACCTCTTGCTTGGAGCACAGTGGAACCAGGCCTTGCCCTTCCATCTCTTCATCGTTTCTCATCGTGAAGAATGAAGAACTGTATATGATGATCTGCTTTAATGATCAGTACATATATCTTTCTTCTTTATGATTCTTTTTTTAATTCAGTGCGTGCCCATGCAGATTTGTTACATGGGTTTATTGTGTGATGGTGAGATTTAAGCTTCTGTTAAAACCATCACCCAAACAGTGGAGATGGTGCATAACAGGCAAGTTTTTCAACCCTTGGTTTCCTCCCTCCCCCTTCACCAGTTCCTAGTGACTGCCATTCTCATCTTTATGTCTGTGTGTACCCAGTATTTAGCTTACTTATATGTGAAAACATGCAGTATTTGGTTCTTTCTCAAATAATTTACTTATACACTCTGGATATTTTCTGTCTCTTAACTAGAGTCACAGACTCTAAGGGAAACATTTATTGCTATTTGTGGAGCATTTATTACACACCAAGCACTGTCTTGTTTGTTCACTTCGTGTAAATGTCAATAAATAAATAAAACAAGAGCAAACCCTAGACTTATACATTCTCCCAAGTTTTCACCTGAACAAACTGGTCCAGTTAACTCAATAAAATCATTTATGTTATTTACAAAGTAAAAGGAATAATACCAAACTCTATTCATGATATTCTCCAATTGTGAAGAAAAAAACAGAATGTTCTTAAAAAAAGTAACTAAACACACTCACTGTGAATTACATCTTCAAGTGCTTTCTGAACACCATTAAATTGCGTTTTATCACCCCACATCTTTAAAATAACAAAAGAAAAAAGAAAAAAGAAAAGTTACCAGACCACCATACACTAAATAAATAAATGCGCTTTACCAAATCCTTGAAATTTCTAAGTAGGCTAAATAATGAAAGCTTTATAGACATGGAACAGAAAATCCTACATTAGGTCTTGCCTGAACAACAGACAAGTAGAAAAAAGAATTTCCATAAGGATATTCTAAACTAGATATCACTGGAATACAATGAATATGAAGCAGAGAAATCTGATTTACTTTCAGATTTTAAATTATTACTGTTCCAATAATGTCCTTTCCAACTTAACATAGGCACACATTCACACACACAAACTCAACTTTCTCTTCACTAGTTCTCTTACTCATAAAGCTTCAGAGTGATATATTTGTAAATTTCATTCAGTATAAATTAAAACTACAAGTCTGTATTTGCATTGTAGGTCAAGAGATGTACAATGTGTATATACAAATATATGTTTTACAATAGTCAATCAGGATTCAGAAAGGTATGTCTTATGATTACACTCCCGTATAATGTTTATTGCAATCAATATAATGAACCATAACCACAAAAAGAGAAAATAAAATATAATCTATGAAAAGAAGATCACTAGACATCATTCCACAAGATACTCAATAGTACATGCTCATCATTCACCTACAATCTTGAGTAAGATGGAATAGATTAACACTGGCGTCAGGATAAAAATTCATTGTGTGCACAACTGTTAATGTTTTATAAACAATTTTGTTTATTAAAACAAATTAAGTTTACATAGCCTAAATAAACATTCCAAAGTTTACTGTTTGCTTTCTAGCAAAAACAGATAGCCAACTTTCAAGAAGCATTTCTGTTCTTCTGACAGCGAGAAATGTGAGTGCAGCGCAGCTTTCTTCAGTTTTTAAAACTGAAGCTAATTATTTATTAAACATAAACTTACAATATGTATCTCCTAGGAGAGCAATTATCTTTTCTCTGATGTTATAAAAATATCTATATTTATACCATATCAAATAACACTTAGGGCTTGTAAGTATTGATACTACAAAGATGCATCAAGATATTAACGGTCTGGCCTCATTTTAACCTTAAAATGCAACTGGTAAGACAACTAATTTCCAACACTCTCAGTGCTTGTCTTTTATTCCAGTGCCAAAAATTGTTACCCTGAGCACCCACCTCATGCAGGACTTACAACAATGCTCAATGTGAGCCACAAAAAAACCTCTCCAGTGAGATGTTTCAATGCAGATTACGTATCAGTGTTCTTCATCCTCCATGGAAAAGTAGAGATGACTGATGCTCACCTAGTATAGAAGGGCTTATCACAGCTCTAATGTAGCAACAACTGATTATATGCTTTTACACTAGAAACAAAGGCATAGCACCGAGTTGAGTTACACCAATAATTTGCTTTTCAAAATATCTTCAAATTCTGTCAATGCAAAAACAAAAGTAAACGTGGAATATACTTATGCTTTCCTAAAATAAAATCAATCTTCTAATGCTATTCAACATGTAAGCAGATAATCTAATTGTTTTGATTTTGACTTATTTAGTATACTATCTGAACATGAGTGCCATAAAGGTTTACAGAGTGAATGTGCTGACGTTTCTTTAAACTTGACTTTTGATCAAATAAGCTTCCACATATATTGCATCTGCAAAGTTTTCAGTCTGAATACCCTGGTGTTTTCTATGGCATATATTTTGAACACAGATCATTCCACATTCATTAAATTCGTAGAGGTTCTCTCCAATGCAAATTACCTAATGTCAAATAAAGTTTTAGCTACAGTTAATGGCATTAGATATTCTTTACATTTGTACATTCAAAGTATTTGTGGTATGAGTAAAGGCAACGGTACTCTTTACACCTGTAAAGCTTTTTGCCGTATGTTCTCTATGGCTCATAGGCTGTTAATTTTTCAGTCATTATGTTTATATAAAATTTACCAAGTATAAATTTTCTGATGTTGACAAAACTTGGAATAACAGTGAAAAAATTTGCCACATTCTTCACATCTTTAGGGTTTCCCTATGTATGTATGCTCATGTCAAGCGAGTTTTGAGTGAGAGCTAAAGGCTTTCTCACATTCCTCTCATTTGTCTGGTTTTTCTCCAGTATGGATGCTCATATGTCCAGCAAGTCCTCCAAGCGAGTACAAGGCTTTGCCACATTCTTTACATTTGTAGGGTTTCCCTCTAGTATGGATTCCTTGATGTTGAGTAAGATTTGAGTACCAACTAAAAGCTTTGTCAGTCTTCATGTTTGTTGGGTTTCTCTCTAGTATGGATCCTTGTATGTTTAGCAAGTCCTAAATGAGAGCGAAAAGTTTTGCCACATTCTTCACATTTGGAAGGTTTCTCTCCAATATGGATTTTAATATGTCGAACAAGTTTATAATGGGAACAAAAGGCTTTGTCACATTCTTCACATTTGTAAGGCTTCTCTCCAGTATGGATCTTAAAATGTCGGGCAAGTTTATAATGGGAACAAAAGGCTCTGTCACATAGTTTACATTTGTAGGGTTTCTCTCCAGTATGGATCATAATATGTCGCGCAAGATTATAATGGGAAAAAAAGGCTTTGTCACATTCTTTACATTTGTAGGGTTTCTCTCCAGTATGGCTCTTTATATGTCGAGCAAGTAATGAATGAGAGTGAAAGGCTTGGTTACATTCTTCACATTTGTAGGGTTTCTCTCCAGTATGGATCCTCGTATGTTCAGCAAGTCTTGAATGATAGTGAAAGGCTTTGCTACATTCTTTACATTTGTATGGTTTCTCTCCAGCATGAATCTTCACATGTCTAGCAAGTCCTGAATAAGAAGGAAAAGCTTTGCCACATCCTTCACATTTGTAGGGTTTCTCTCCAGTATGTATCTTGATATGTCGAGCAAGGTTTGAATGGGAGCAAAAGGCTTTGCCACATTCTTCACATTTGTAGGGTTTCTCTCCAGTATGGGTGGTCATATGTGCAACAAGTCCCGAATAAGAGCAATAGGCTTTGCTACATTCTTTACATTTGTAAGGTTTCTCTCCAGTATGGATTCTCATATGCCCAGCAAATCCTGAATAAGAACGGAAGGCTTTGCTACATTCTTTACATTTGTAAGGTTTTTCTCCAGTATGGATCTTCATATGTCTAGCAAGTTCTGAAGAAGAGGGAAAGGCTTTGCCACATTCTTCACATTTGTAGGGTTTCTCCCCAGTATGTATCTTGATATGTCGAGCAAGGTTTGAATGGGAGCAAAAGGCCTTGCCACATTCTTCACATTTGTAGGGTTTCTCCCCAGTATGGATGGTCATATGTCCAGCAAATCCTTCATGAGAGCGAAAGGCTTTACCACATTCTTCACATATGTAGGGTTTCACCCCAGTATGGCATCTCTGATGAGCAATAAGATTTGAGTGCTGATCAAAGGCTTTGTCACATACTTTACATCTGTAGGGTTTATCTGCAGTATGGATTCTCTGATGGTGAATAAGATGTGAGTACCGATTAAAGGCTTCTTCACATTCTTCACATTTATAGGGCTTCTCTCCAGTATGGATTCTCTGATGTCGTGAAAGATATGAGTAATAGCTAAAGGCTTTGCCACATTCTTCACATTTGAATGCTGTCTCTCCAGTATGGATTCTTTCATGTCTATTTAGATGTGATGACTTCCTAAACACTTTCCCACATATATTACATCTGTGTAAATTTGCTCCAATATTTTTTTTTTGAGGTTGAGTACATTTTGAGGACTGGTTAAATGTTTTGCCATATTCATACTTGGAAGCCGTTTCAGAAATATGGGTACTCTGGTGGATAATATATTTGGAGTGTTGATGAAAGATCTTTCCACATTTGTTACATTTGCAATGGTCACGTACAATAGAATATCCTATCTGCCCTTCACCCTCATGCACACTTTCCCAAGCTTTCTTTAGGGGTGAATTCTTAAGGCCAAATTTTCCATATCTTACCAATGGCACCTTTGTGTGTGACTCTTCTGTGCTCTTCTCTGGCAAAAGTCCTTTGGTGTAACGAGAAGTCACAGCTAAAAATAATGAAAAGAATTTATTCCAATTACTAGACTCATGTGAATATTCTTTACAAATTTAGCATAACATTATACCATACTAAGGACATTAGCAAGATGGCAAGATAAAAACCACAGGTCTTTCTTTGCTCCTTCATAAATATATGAATTTAACATAATAGGCCAGGCACAGTGGCTCACATCTGTAATCACAGCACTTTGAGAGCTGGAGGTGAGAGGACTGCCTAAGCCCATGGGTTCATGACCAGCCTGGGCAACATGGTGAGAGCTAGTCTCTATAATAAAATCAAAGAATTAGCTGGGCATAATGGTGTGCATGGAAGCTACTTGGAAGGCTGAGGCAGAAGGATTGCGTGAGCCCAGCAGGTCGAGGCTGCGGTGGCCATGGGCGTGTCACTGCACTCCAGCCTGAGTGACAGAGTGAGACTCCAACTCAAAATAATAATAATAATAATATTTACAACACTGCCTTTGTGAGAACTCAGATAACAGGTAAGACGTCACAGAATCCCCAGTGAGCACAATGTTAGGAAGAGTTACATGGAAGAGGAAGTTTAGTAATTTTGCCACCATAAACTCTTCTTTCCCAATACAGCGTGATGTAATCAGATGAAAACTTCAGATTCCTGATTTCTTTCTCAGGGAGTAAGGAGAACAGTGGAGCATGAGTCCACACTTCTGCCATTTGAGGATTTACCCAAAGACTAGTTTCTGTCCCCCCTCACAGAGTGCTGAAGTAGATGGTGGTATACTTTGGATGACAGGCTGGACTTGTTGACACTGAAGGCAAATGATTCTGACAGCACCAGAGAGACGAAGGACCACAGACAGACCACAGACACAGCAAATAACTCTGAACTCTTGGGAAGAAACATGGTTAAACTATTTAGCTGGAAGAACATGCATAATTCCAGAGAATACACATCTTAGCGAGTCTGAGAGGCCCTCAGAATCTCTAACTTAGTAATTAGTGTCATACTTGATCTAGACAAAGCAACTTCATAAAGATTATGATAGGTAACTTTTTTTCAAACACCCAAATGCCAACAAAGTGTCACAAAGAATCATGGGAAACGACCCAATTAAGTGTGTACAACAACAAAAATCCAGAATCCAATTCCAAAGAAGAATTGGAGATGTACACAAGAGACTATAGACACCCAAAACAGCCTCAGCAAAAAAGGATAAAATAGAGGCATCACAATTTCTTATTTTAAAACATGTTACAAAGTTACAGGAAAAAAACATTGTGGTACTGGCACACAGAAAGACAGAAAATGGAACAAAATAGAAAAGCCAAAATAAATCCTTACAAATACAATTAAATGATCTTTAAAAAAGTTGGCATAACCACACAATGGGGGGAATAAACCCTTCTTTAACAAATAGTGTTAGAAAACTGGCTATACACAAAAGAAAAAAAAATAAAGATGGACTCTTGCATCATACACAAAAAACTATCTAAAATGATTAAATATAATTATAGTTTTTACCTTCAAGTAAAGTCATTAGAACCAAATATAGGATGGATATTAAGACACTGGCTGTGACAATGCCTCATTAGATGACATCAAAAACATAAGCAACAATGAAAAAAAGTACAAGCCGGGCTCGGTGGCTCAGCCTGTAATCCCACGCTTTGGGAGGCTGAGGTGAGTGAATTGCCTGAGCCCGCGGGTTCGAGACCCACCTGGGCAACTTGGCAAGACCTCATCTCTACAATAAATCCAAAAAAATTCGCCAGGCGTGGTAGCATGCGCCTGTAGTTCCAGCTACTTGGAAGGCTGAAGCGGAAGGATTGCTGGAGCCCAGCAGGTCGAGGCTGCTGTGGCCGGGAGCAGCTACTGCTCTCCAGTCTGGGCGGCTGAGTGAAACTCCAACTCCCAAAAAAAAAAAAAAAGAAAAAAGAAAAAAGGTACAAAGAGACTAACTAATCAAAGTAAAAAAATCTTCACCATACGAAAACATTCAGTGGAGTAGAATTTATTTGCAATTTACACATCTAATAGGAATTAAAATTCAAAATATATAACTCCTGAAACTCAACAACAAAAATTAAATGACATGACTAAAAAATGGACACTGAAATTAACAGGCATTTCTCCAAAGAAGATATACAAATGACCAAAAAGCATTTCAAAAGATTTTCAAGAAGACAAATGCTCAGAGAAACGCAAAGCAAAAGCACAATATACAACCTCACACCCATAAGAATAGCCACTATCAAACAAACACAATAACAAATGTTATTGAGGATGTGGAGAACCTGAAACACTTGTGTACTGCTGTTGGGGGAAAAATGATGCAGCCACTATGAAAAGTAACAGGAAAATGCCTCAAGAAATTAAAAATGAAATTATCCTATGACCAGCACTTCTGGGTGTCTATCCAAAGTATGCAAGGTTGAACCTGAAAAAGTTATCTGAATACCTATGCTTATGGCAGTATTATTTACAAAAGCCAAAAGGTGGAAGCAGCCTACATGTCCTTCAATGAATGAATAAATAAAAAATGTGGCACTCTTTAAAAAAGAAATCTTGTCACATGTTACTGTAAGGATAAATATTGTGGACATCATGGTAACTTAAATAAGCCAGTATCAGCTGGATCTAGTTGCCTATGCCTATAATCCCAACCCGTGGGAGGCTGAGATGGGAGTATCGCCTCAGTCCTGCAGTTTAAATCCTGCCTAGGCAAAACAGTATGCCAAGACCTTGTTTCTATAAAAACGAAAACAAAAATTAGCGGGGCATGCTGGCGTGAGCCTGTAATCCCAGCACTAGGAAGGCTGGGCTGTAATGATCACCTGAGCCAAGGAGCTCAAAGCCATAATGAGCCACCACACTCCAACCTGGGTGACAGAATGAGACTATGACACAAAAATCCAAAAACAAAACCAAAAACCCCCAAAACAAAAAAATGCACACTCTTAAAAAAAAAGATTTGGAAAACCTCCTTCCTTGATATTGACATTTGTTTTAACAGTGATTTCTTTTCATATGACAACAGAAATGCAGGAACAAAAGCAAATATAAACAAGTTGGACTGCACCAAACTAAAAAGCTTCTGCACAGCAAAGGAAACAGGAAGAAGGCTTATAGGAGAAGAGAAAATATTTGCAAACCATATCTGATGGGAGATTAACATCCAAAATATATATGAAAATTATACAAATCAAAAGCAAAAACAAGAAAATGATAATCACTTGACTAAAAAATAGGCCAAGATTGACTATTTGTTTTTCCAGTGAAGACATACAAATTGCCAACAGGTATATAAAATGGTGATCAACATCACTAATAAGAAGGCAACTGCAAATCAACACAGTGATGAGATATTATCTCATGCCTGTTAGGATGGCTAATATCAACCAAAAGAGATAAGTGTTGACAAGCATGTGAAGAAAAAATAATTATGTATACTGTTGGTGAGTTTTAAATTGGTTGTCATTCTGAAAACCATTATGAACATTCTTTTAAAAACAAAAAATAAACTGCCATACAACACAGAAATCCCCTCTCTGTGTATATAACCAAAGGAAATAAAATCAGTATCTCAGAGAAGTACCTGTACCTTTGTGTTCACTGCAGCATTTGCCAAAGTGGCGGTTATAAAAACAACCTCAGCATTCTGGATTCTGTATTGATTAAGAAAATATAGTATACACACACAACAGCATATCATTCAACCATAAAAACAAAATCAAAGAACCCTGCAATTTCATACTCATGGATAAAACTATAAGACTAATTTGTGCTAAGTGAAATGAGGCAGACACACACAAAAATACTGTGTGATCTCACTCATGTGTGGAATCAAAAAGATTGCACTCACAGAGGCAGAAAGTAGAATGGTGGTCACCAGGGCCTGCAGGTGGGAAAATGGGAGATGTTTTTCAATGGTTACAAAATTTCAATTATAAGTGAGTTTTAGGGATCTAATGTGTAACACAGAAACTTGATATGTTCATTAACTTAATTGCAGTCATTATTTCACAATGTATACACATATCAAATTATTACATTATACACAATAAATATATGGTTATACAATTTTTATTTCTGTATAAAAAATCAGATGTTAAGCACACTATATTAAAAAACAAGGTAACATGCAGGAGTTTAATATGTTTACCAATGTTCTGTGTGATATAGTATACTTAAGAAATTTGGGCATACAAAGTTTACATTACCAATCTCAGTTCATACTAAAAAAGAAAAAATTAAGTAAAGTAACATTGGGTTTTCTTCTAGAGAGATAGTTTGTGCTCTGGTAGAATTATGGAGTATGAATTTCTATGAAATTACATTGAAACCTCCCTAAGGAAGAAAACCATAAAGCAGAAAATATATAATATCTGTCTGCAGAGTTCTTACAATTTCTGAATCAAGTAAAATCACCATTACTCTCCTATATTTGCAACATGATGAAAAAAGACAACTTAAAAAATAGCTTAACATAGAGTTTGTAAATAAATAAGGAGATATTTCCACATTCCCAAAAGCAACAAAAGCGCAGTCAGATCATGCAGTCCCTTATAAACCATTAAGAGGACTTTGATTTCCACTATAACCTTAAGAGGAGATCATGGAAGGAAAAGCAGAGTGTTTGGAGAATTTCAGAGCACGGAAAAAGTAGATGACCCTTTGTGACAACAAGAGAAAGAACTCCAGGCTTCTCAGAAACCATTTTCATAGGAGCAGACCACCTTCCCAGCCACATTTCTTTTTTTTTTTTTTTTTTTTGAGTTGGAGTCTCACTCTGTCACTCAGACTGGAGTCCCAGCCACATTTCAAACTGCTTTCTCCTTGACCTGTGTCATATGCTTCACTTACTCCCACCTACCTGGAGGCTTGGCTAATGTGTTGTGTCTCTCCACATTCCAGGGCTCTTTCCTTTCCTCCAGACAAGTGATCAGGTCTGGTTTAGAGACAGCAAGACCTATTTAATTAGAAAAGAAATATAACGCTTGCTGGGGTTTTTCAATTACAAACTTACTGTGCTCAGTGAGAACATATTATATAATATTCTAGAAAATTAATACAGTTTTCCAAGAGAACCTTTAGAACATTTAGGAAGAATTTTAAATTTGTGGGTCCTTAGCTCAGTACTAGTGAGTCAAAAACTTACGGCAGCAATTAGATTTTAGGTATGGACAATGATATTTTATGCCATTAAATTTCTAGACTTACCACTAACATAGAGTGAAGGACACAGATCCGTTCAAAATAGGAAATGGTTCATGTCAAAATGAAACATCTTTAATTTTTTTCTATGTCAACAAATCGGCAAGTTTTCTTTGACAGAAAGAACCTGAAAGTCATTCATGCAAAGCAGAAACTCCCAGAAAACATTCTACAAAGGAGGGACATGGAATACTTAGTATGAAATAGGGATTGTGTGTTGAGAATGTCCTCACCCAGAAAAACCAGGTTTCTGTGGTTCTCTAACATCACATTCTTGTACAAAATCCGCTGAGTAGGGTCCAGGCATTCCCACTCCTCCAGAGAGAATTCTATGGCCACATCCATGAATGTCAATAGTCCCTGAAAACAACAACACATATTTGCCAAATGACTATGGGCTCTAGGTAAAACAAGAGAGTGAAGAGAACAGGGTCCAGCCGATATGGCAACTAGAATTATCTAATAAGATAGTTTTTAACACGAAATATTCTCTAATGTATTAAGTCTAAGAAAAAAGGATGAAATACAATCCACTCAGCCAGTGTAGATATTATACTTTTGTGAATGATACAGCATAAACTTGGACATAAACACAGTCATGTATATTTTTGGTGTATTTACATCACACAGGATAAGTTGTATATATTGCTCAGACGGAAAACTCATGGTGAGTTAGAAGGTCTGTGTCAAGTTTTAATTTGTACAACAATGAACAGGATATCTTGTTAAAGTTCAGATTCTGATTCAGGAGATACGGGGTTAGCCTGAGTTTCTGCATTTTTTTAAAAGTCAGGGGTCTCATTCTGTCAGCCATGCTAGGGCGGAGTGGCATAATCATAGCTTGCTGCAGCCCTGACCGCTTGGGCTGAACGGAGGCATCCTCCTCAGCCTCACAAGTGGCTGGGACATACTGGTATCAGGTGCCAAGGCACACAACACATCAGTGCCGAAATGTTATGGACCTAAAAAACAGTAAATTATAATCTGAATCTAATAATAAAGAAACATGTTCTATGTAGAATTCCAGCTACAGATATCTCCCATGTTCTCTAATCTCTAAAAATGATTTATATATATGTTTTTTAGCATCCTAGAGAGCCAGTCTCTTCTAATTGTTCTTTATTCAGACCTTGCTGAATTATTCTGGACAGTAAGTGCCATCCTGTTTAATTGTGCATTTTATTAACCTTGTTCTGCATGGCGCTGATGGAGCATCCAGGTGAAATCTTAATAGTACATGTTTCCATCCTTCATTAGTATCTGAGGATCTACGCCATCTCCAGTGTGCATCTTGGGTTTCCATGCCACAATGGAACATTTTTAATACTGCAGGTCATAAATTCATAGTGAGAAGAGTTTATGGCAGCTATGCAATGTGGATGAAGAGAACAGAGAGAAGGCTCTGGTATTTAAGAAAAAGTGTCCTTCAGAGCCTTTGCATATCGCAGGAAGAATAAAAATAGTTGAAACAAACTCATTAGGCAGGACCATCACAAGTACAGCAGTAAGGTCTGCAATTTCTAAAAACATGTCATTCCCCCAACCTGGGACACATTTACCTGAGAACCAGCCATTTTTTTCCTTTTCCTCTTCTTCCTCTGGAATTTCTTCTCAGATGAGATTATCTGGACAAGTTACACCTACATGTTGAAAATATGCCTTTTATTTTTTGAAATTTAAATTAAATGTATTTATTTTCTGAGTCTGAGTCTCACTCTGTCACCCAGGCAGGAATGAAGTGGCACCATCAAGGTTCATCACAGCTTTGACCTCCTGGGCTCAGGTGATCCTTCCATCTCAGTCTTTCAAGTAGCTGGGACTATGAGCGTGCACTAGCATTCCCAGCTAATTATTATTATTTTTTATTTTTATAATGGCAAGGTCTTGCTATGTTGTCTAGGTTGGTCTCAAACTCCTGGGCTCAATCAATTCTTCTGCCCCAGTCTCCCCAGTGATGGGATTACTGGCATGAACCATCACACCCGTCAGAATATGTCTTTAGCATAAACACAATCCTTCACTTCCTACCACCACACCCACAGACTATAGGACCCAGAAGTGCAGAAAAAGTTCACCTTTCTCTGTCTTTTGTCACAGGAGACAGATTCAGGAACAATGAGCTCCTACATGGAGTCCAAAGTGTGAGTTTCTTCTTGCCTTCCTTCAAGTGGCTTCCCTTGCCACAAACACCAGTAATTTCTGCTATAGCAATTATGTTATGGCCCCACTGACCTTCCTGACCAAACTCAAGCAGGAAAGGCCAGTTGACCTCTTTTCTGAACTCAACTCTCATAAACATATCTGGGAGCCCTTGTGCTTGACTCTGACTCCACCTTAGAATCACGTGAGGGCAATTAATTAAAACAACATGGATGCTGCCACATAGATAGTCTGTAGATAGGGAACAGGTGATAATATTTCTCCAAACTGGTCATGTAGTCCTATTTAGAAGCCCAGGCTGAGTTTCACTTAGACAGACCTTGCCTCTGCAATAAGTTGCACATAAATCTTTCAATATCTTGGGTCTCATTCTAAGAAACTGTGATTCTGCAAGTTTTAAAGCATCACGAAATGGGGTTTTTAAAACAAGTCTCCTGTGAATGCTGATGTTGCTTCTCCTGGACCCACAGTCAGCAGTATTTGTCCACAGAAAGCAGGCCCAGCATGTAGGTTCTTTCACATCTAACACTCTTATCACAACACAAATACTCTTTTTTCCCATTTATCTGCTTTTGGAGTTGGAGAAATTACAAGCACCAGCTCTGGGGAGACACTAGGAAAAGCCAACAAACACTCTGACCTCCTTTGATTAGTTTCCTGGGAGGGGAGATTTTAGGGTGGGGCCAGACCTGGAGGAGGCTCAGAAGAGGGTGTATCTGGGCAGGGCTTGGGCAGGGAGTGTGCCCCAAGTATGATTCTGGTCTCTGTGTCTCTGGGGTGTTTCCAGTTGTTATTTCCTAAGCCTGACCAAGAGACACTTGACTCCCAGAGTTTGTATAATGTCAATGTATTTAAGCCACTTAGTTTCCTGTATATTGTATAACATATAATAACAAACAATTTCACCGAAAACCTTTAGACTTTTCCAGAACAATAATATTAGAAGCTAAATAGTTTTTTTAACAAGGTAAAAACAACAGAAACAATAAAAATGAAAACAGCAACACATCTGTTCGTAAATGCCCTTTTAGGCAGTGAAATCAGAACTCAAACATAAGGCCAGGTCCCCTGGACACCTCCTTTCTTTGTACTCGCCACAGGGTGCTGAATTCAAGCATTTACCTATTAACAACAGATGAAAGTCTCTGGACTGTAGGGACCTTGACCTCTTCATCTGTTTTTCTGATGGCCATGTGACATGGAGGTACCTCCATTATTTACCAGTTTGCTTCTTTACACCTACTCTTCTTTACTGGAGTACCAGGAAACTGGAGCAAATTCCATCTGAGTACCAATCCCAGTGCCAATCCGTTGTTGGCCCATGGAGGGTTATGTTCCTATTATTTAAACTCAGCATTAAAAAATAATTTATTCACAATATTACCTTGCTTCTTCAGATCGCATCTCTCATTCAGACTTTCAACTCAGAAATATAAACATCTTACGCTCAAAGCAAATCATGGTATAAAATTCTTTTTTTTTTTTTGAGTTGGAGTCTCACTCCTTCGCCCAGGCTGGAGTGCAGTAGCACCCAGGTTCATGACCACCCTAGCATTGACCTTCTGGGCTCCAGCGATTCTTCTGCCTCAGCCTTCCGAGTAGCCGGAACTACAGACGCGCGCTACCACATCCAGCTATTTTTTATTTTATTGTAGAGATGAGGTCTCACCGGGTTGCCTGGGCTGGTCTTGAACCCACGGGTCTGGCAATCCACTTGCCTCGGCCTCCCAAAGTGCTGGGATCACAGACTGAGCTACTGAGCCTGGTTTAAAATTCTTATGTACTCGGACAAACTGGAACTATATGGCAGCAAGATTTTATAACGAAAGGAAAAGGGAAGCAGCTCAGGAAACAGCCTGTTTCACCCACAGTCCACAAGGAACTGCATAACCAGTAGGTTCACCATGTTCCCAAGCTTGGGGGGATCATTCTTGTTGCGAGACACTGCTCAGGAAGGTTCACTCCCAGGTAGTGACCGAGGGAAACCTGAGCATCTGGGAATATAATTCTGGGAGTGACACATTCTACTGTGACCTCCTCACAGTGTGAAAATGCTTTGTTCTCCAGGGTCTCAATTCTCAGTGGGGGCCAAACACTCACCTGGAGTAGTTTAAAAAATTCCGAACTGTGATGGCTTTTTTCCTGACCTCAAATGTTTAACCCAAAGTTCGCTGGACAAATCAATTCTCCAACAATTCAATTCTGTCACTACTCAGAGTAAGCACAGACCCCCTAGTTCTGGGCTTAGTCCCATAACACTGCCCTCACTGCGGCTGCCAGTCACAAAACCCAGTGGCCATCTATGCTTCTGAGCAACTGCCTATAAATCAAGGGCTCCCATAACCTCTCCTCAAGTCCAATAATTTCACGGAACACGCACAGAACTCAGAAATCATTTCACTTATATTTACCAATTTATTGTGAAGAACATGACTCGGAAAGAGCCAAATGACAGATGTATAAGTTGAGGGACAGTGGCAAGGGAGACAGATGGGGAGGGAATTCTGGTAAACAGCTGTGATAGAAGAAACCCCATCCTTTGTGTACTGCAAGAACAGCTTGCTGCAAAGAATCACCCTTTCTATTATGACTTAGGTGACGTTCCCCTTTTTCCTTATCTCAAAGACAGTCACAGGAACTGCAATTTCCCATTTTCTGCCTCATAAACAATTAGATAAACACTCTTGTTTTCAGTGGTCTGAACAAAACACCTGTAAACAAACTTTGCTTAAGTTTCCCATTTTCCCCCAGACCTCTGAATTCCGACCCAATCCCAGCCTGAACCAACACATACCTCTCATGTTCCTCCCAAGAACAGGCTGACTTAGGGGTGAAACATTGCCTGAACTGGGAGCTGCTCATGCCACTCTCCATCCTGCCCTCCTCCTCTCACCCTTTTCCTGATCTTTGTTTTTTCCTGTGGAAGAAAGCCCATTTCTGGCTAAATTTTGGGTTGCTCTCGGATCCTATAGCGGGTGCTTTCACCCTATTGCAAAACTTCTTTACTATAAAGTTATTTTAACCCAAACTTGAATTTACTTTATTTGACAATGTCTAGTGACATCTCCAGGACAATAACAATTACATCTGCTGGAAGAGCATCACATTCTTTACTTCCATCCCAACCCTGAGCACACCTTCTTGCAGACCCACAGCTTTCCAGGGCTCTGCAGCTTTTCCCACTCTCACGGGCTCCTTCCATGACTGCTGTAAACAGATGGGCGCACCAGTAGGGGAGGCTCACCTGGAAGAACAAGCTGGGCCTTCATGACCTCCTTTTGCAGGATCAGGGCTGACCACTGCTTGGAATCTCGGGGCCCATGTGACTGCTTCCCGGTTAAGGTTACTCACTTAGATTCAAATGAGAGAACACCCAGTGCAAAAATCACTCCAACTCAGTGCTCATGTTTACAGAGGGCAGGAAATGTTGTCATTTAAATTACATACCTCATCAGAAATACCAAAAGCATGTATTTCAGATAGTAGACGTGTGCTTATTACTCCCAAGATAACAGGGGAATCTTGCCTCTCTTCGTGCTTGTACATTGCTAAAATGATTTTGAAACACTGCAAAGATAATGTATGAACAAGTATGCAGCTGTCCAGAGTGACTCTGGGAAAGGGAGATTTGTGCACTAACTCTTTTGTTATATAAGTAAAGAAACAAGGAGACCATGAACCAAAGACAAAGAGACTTCACGACTTTCCAGGACTCCTCTCATTGCCCAGAAGTCTGCAGGTCTATGCCACCGGTTGCCCTTGGCCTCCTCTATCCCCCCGGCCCGCATAAAAACCAAAGAAAAGCACACACAACTCAAGAGGGGTCTCTAGGACGCCGGCCCCTCTTCTCGACTTTTACCGCACTCCTAAATAAAGTCGCAGCCCTTCCTCCAACTCTGTCTCGACTTACCGGCTGTCTTGCTCCGAGCACAACAGGGTTCGGACCTGGTTGGCAATTTCAGCCTGGATGTTCCAAATACGGCGCCGGCGTCGCTGCCACCCGCCAGAAGCAAGCGCGCGGCCGGCTGCCCCGCCCCTTCCAGAAGCCCCCCCTCCCAGGCCCTCTGCGAAGCCCGCGCCACCAGCCCCGGCTGGGGCTTCGGGACTCACGATCCTCCGTCTGCCCGAGCGAGCAAAGCTGTGACGGAGCCCCCGGGTAACCTGCGAGCGGAGAGAGGAACGGGAGCGCGGACCACAGCTCCTGCACGGGCCCCGCACGCGGGTCGGATCCTGCCCGCGACCCTGCCGGCTCGCGCACATCTGGGGCTGCGCGGGGAGGGGACCGGCCGAGCCGCCGGCGGGGACGGGTCCAGGCTCGGAGCTGACGCGGAGGCGGCCCCGCCACAGCCGGCCACCCGTCTCCCCGCCCTCCCCCGCTCGGCTCGCCCGCCCGCGCGCTCACCATCTCCGGCCTCCGGCGTCCCGCGTCCTCCCTGCGGTTCTCCCGGGACCTGCGGGCCACAGGGCGACAAAGGCGAGGCAGACACACGGGCCTCCCGGGGAGCGGGACCACAGCGAGGGCGCCCCAGCTCTGTGCGCAGGCGCAGGAGACAAAGGCCCGACCAGGGCCCGGAGCCGCCCCCCACTTCCGGCTCCTGTCTGATTGGGCAGTTCCGACCTCGGCGTCCACTTCTGGATAAAGCCCCAGGTCCCACCCCTCCGGCTTTGAGTGAGCGGGGGTGCGACCCGATGGGGCTGCGAGAGGCGAGAGGAGGTTGGGAGTTCTCCCCACCGCAGAACAAGGCGGGCGGGGGAGGGATGTGCACGGCGCGCGCGGCGCAGGCCGGGAACACTGGCGTCTGAACGACTCCCAGTCGAACAATTAAATGAAACTATGAAAGGGATTGGCAGTTGAGGGAAACTGTCGGGGAGGGGAGGGGAGGGGGCACACCTCATCCACAACGGTACCAGCGTAATCAACGTTTGCATACCTAACCCTGAATTGTACCCCACATCTTTATAATAAAAAATAAAAATAAAATAAATGGCTCCCGGTCGGTTGGTCGCGGAGACCTACTGACCAGGAGCGAGCAAGACTAGAGTTCCCAGCATGCCCCTGAGAGGGGCGCACCGCCCTGCTCCTGCCCCCAGGTTCCGGTGCAGGGAGAAAGCGAAGCCTGTCTTTGTCTCGGGCAGCCCCTGTCTGATCGCGTTTCCTGTCACTCTGCCAGAGGGGTGGGGCCTGGAGCCGGAAGTGAGGAGGCGGCTTTCGGGCCCGCGCCGGGCCTTTGTCTCCTGTGGCCCGCAGGTCCGGGAGGACCGCAGGGAGGACGCGCGACAGCCGGAAGCCGGAGATGGTGAGCGCGCGGCCGGGCGTCCCGGGCGGGGGAGGGGCGGGCGGGGGACGAGTGACCGCTGTGGCGGGCCGCCCCCCGTCAGCTCCGAGCCTGGACCGGTCCCGCCGGCAGCTCGGCCTGGTCCCCTCGGCGCTGGGCGGGGCTGGGCCGGGGCCCCGGGGCCCGTCCCCGCGGCGACCTCGCCCGCCGAGCCCTCCAGGTGTGTGGGAGCCGGGAGGGTCGTGGGGGGATCCGATCCGCGTGCGGGCCGTGGGCAGCTGTAGGCCGGGCCCCGCCCCCTCTCCTCTCTCGGGTCGCACGCGGGCTCCGTCACAGCGTCTGCTCCCTCGGGCACACGGAGGGTCGTGAGTCCCGAAGCCCCAGCGGCGCTTGTGGGGCGGGGCTCCCGGAGGCCCTGGGAGGGGGGGCTTCTGGAAGGGGCGGGGCGCCGGCCGCGCGCTTGCGCTGGTGGGCGGCGTTGGCGCGGCGCGGGATTTGGAATATCCGGGTGGGAACGGCCAGGGTGTGCCGTCAGGGTCGTTGGTGGCGTGTGTACCCGGGTCCACACCCTGTTCTGCGCGGCGCGAGACGGCCGGTAGGTCGAGACGAGGAGTTGGGGCAAGGGCTGTGACTTGCTTCAGGAGTGCCGTTGAAGCCGAGAAGATGAGGGGCCGACGTCCTGAAGACCCCTTTAGGTTGAGTGTGCTCCTTGGCGTTTTCGTCCTGGCTGGGGCGACAAGAGGTGGCTCACACCTGCAGACATCTGGGTGCCGGCGGAGACCTGGAAAGTCGTGAACTCTCCTTTCCCTTGGTTCGTGGTCTCCTTGTTTCTTGCCTTATTTAACAAAGCAGAGTTAGTGCACATATTCTCCCTTTCCCAGAGTTAGTCTAGACAGCTGCACGCTTGTTCCTACCTTATCTTTTCAACATTTCAAAATGGTTTCATCTGCGCACAAGCACGAACAGGCGAGAGATCCCGCTGTGTCTAAAATGGGGTTCGTTCGCGGCTGGTTAAGTTTTGTTCTTCTTTTGTTAGTATTTTAGAAGACATTTATTTGAGTTAGTTAGGTGACTGACTTCTGTGCTTTTTCAGACTCATTTCTGGTCTTGAAGGGAAAAGGTATTAATAATCCCTGTCTTGTGGATTATCTTCCACTTGTGAAGAAAGGACAACTATCCCAAAGGATGAGGTAAACCCACCCCAGGGAGATGTTGTAAGAACCCAGGAACCACAAAGTCCTCAGGCGCACAGGAGAGCAAGCGCAGTGTCTCCGGAGAGCGTGGTCATCAAGCAAGTCAGTGAGCAGAATGGGAGTGGGAAAATGGCTCAAGGGACAATGGCCTGACTTGACACTTGAGTCAGGCATGTCAGTGTGACAACCAGCACCACCCCTCCCTGGGTTTTTCAACTTTAATTTTCAGGAACTGTAAAATGTATTTTATCAGCAGGGTTTGAAAAGTTTTTTAAAAACTCAATCAAGAAATAAGGTTTCAGAAAAAAATAAAATATCTAGTTTTATATTCCATTTGGGAAGTCTACCTGGAAATAAAAATAGGGAAAATTTCCCTCCCCAGAGTCTTCTCCAGGTCTGGCCCTGCCACAGATCAGTTTTGGGTGGCTGCTCCTAGTGACTCTTCAGAGGTGGTGCGCCCAATTTTTCTTTCCTCCCTCCCTCCCTCCCTTCTCTCTCTCTCTCTTTTTGAGTTGGAGTCTCACCCTGTCCCCCAGGTGGAGTGCAGTGGCACGATCACAGCCACCGCAGACTTGACCTGCTGGGCTCAGGTGATCCTTCCACCTCAGGCTTCCATTTAGCTGGAAGTATAGGCATAGGCCACCATGCCTGGCTAATTTTTTGATTTCTTGTAGAAATGAGGTCTCGCCAAGTTGACCAGGCTGGTCTCAAATCCCTGGGATTACAGGCAAGAGCCACTGCGCCTGGCACAAGGTTTCTCCAAGACCAAAAGCAGATAAATGGGAGCCAAGAACTGTTTATTTGGGTGTTTCCATTGCTTTTTCGTTAACACCTGTGTTTCTAGATTCATTCCACCCAGCAACCTGTTCTTCGTTCCTGCAGATCCAGTAGTTACTCCTCAGGTTATAAAAAAGTAAATATAGACACAACAATGAAAACTGTCTCTGAACTACACTCCCTCTCTTCTCCCTGTATCCTTCCCATCTTTTTATATTTAGCCTTTATTTTATACATTTTCTAATTAAATCAGTGATCGAGAAACAGAAAAAGAAAGACTGGGTCCTTCACCTCGATCATGGGAATTAGGGAACACTTAGTACCCACATCCCAGGGTAGTTAGGAGGATTCACTTCCATACTGTGTGGTTGCAGTTCCTAGCACAGTGCACCACAACATATTTTTGAGTGCATAGTGCGTGCTCCATAAACCTTGCCCTAACACATGTGTCCAGGTTGGTTTTCAAGCAGACAACTCCTTATACATCGCTGTCTTCTCCATCCAGCCTCTGTTAACTCTAAAGGGACAGCAGAAGATGTGATCTTTTGGGATGGAGATCGGTTGTCTTCATTTGGATGAGAAGTATTTGTGTTGTGATAACAGGGACTTTGTGAGCTGGGTCTGCTTTCTGTCTAGCTGAGTGCTGTTGACTGTGGGTTCAGGTGGAGCAACATCAGCATTCACAGGAGATGTCTTTTAAAAGCTTTTTCAGGGACACTTTACAACCTGCAGAAGCACAGTTCCTTAGAATGAGACCCAAAATACCACAAGATTCATGTGCAAATTAAAGCTTGAGAGGCAATGCCTAGCTAACTGGTTCTGAGCCCAGGCTTCCAGTTACAATCACATGGCCAGTTTGAAGAAATGTCACCACCTGTACCCTCCCCACAGACTCTTGTCTGTTGGTCTGAATGCATCCATGTTGTTTAAATTAGATGCCCCTACATGATTCTAATATTGGGTCAGAGTAAAGCACAAGGGCCCTCAGATACATTCATTAGAGCTGCATTCTTTCCTGCTCTCCTTGGGTTTGGTCAGGCAGTTTAGTGGGGCCATATTTTCTTTGCTGTAGCAGAAATTGGTAGTGTTTGTGGCAAGGGAAGGCGCTTGAGGGCAGGAAAGAAGAAACTTACACTTTGGTCTCCATATAGAAGCTCATTGTTTTTGTATCTGTCTTCTATGACAAAAGACAGAAAGGACTTTTTCTGCACTTCTGCGTCCTTCTGTCTGTGGGTGTGGTGTGGTGGTAACTTATGACATTAAAGGCATATTCTGGCCAAACATGGTGGTTCATGACAGTAATTCCAGCACTTTGGGAGACTGAGGCAAGAGTATTGCTTGAGCCCAGGAGTTTGAAATCAGCTTGGACAAATGAGCAAAAACTTGTCGCTACAAAAAAATAAAAATGAAAACATTAGCCAAGAGTAGTGGTATGTGCCTGTAGTTCCAGCTAGTTCAAAGGCAGAGATAAAAGAATCACTGAGTACAGGAGGTCAGGGCTGTGGTGAGCTATGATGGTGGCATTGCACTCCTGCCTAGGCAGCAGAGTGAGACTCTGACTCAAAAAATAAGCTAATTAAATTGAATTAAAAAACATAAGGCATATTCTGAACATGTAGATGTGACTTGTCCAGATAATCTCTGCTGAGGAGAAATTCCAGAGGAGGAGGAGGAAGAAATGGCTTTGTTCTCAGGTAAATGTATCCCAGGTCAGGAGCTGTGTCCACTTTTCCTACTGGAACATCATTTTTTTTTTTTTTTTTTTGAGTTGGAATCTCACTCTGTCACCCAGACTGGAGTGCAGTGGCCGGCCACTGCAGCCTTGACCTGCTGAGCTCCAGCGATCCTTCTGCCTTAGCCTTCCGAGTAGCCGGAATTACAGGCGTGCGCTACCACGCCCGGCTGATTTTTTGATTTATTGTAGAGATGAGGTCTCGCCAAGTTGCCCTGGTGGGTCTTGAACCCGCAGGCTCAGGCAGTCCACTCATCTCAGCCTCCCAAAGCGTGGGATTACAGGCTGAGCCACCGAGCCTGGCTTAAACATCATGTTTTAACCAGTTTTCTTGTGATGTTCAAGGGCTATGAAAAACACTTCTCCCCACAGGCTCAGGCAGTCCACTCACCTCAGCCTCCCAAAGCGTGGGATTACAGGCTGAGCCACCGAGCCTGACTTAAACATCATGTTTTAACTAGTTTTCTTGTGATGTTCAAGGGCTATGAAAAACACTTCTCCCAACATTGGCAGTGCCTTCTCTCTGTTGTACGTTCATGCTGCTTAGCAGCCATGAACAGTTCTCACCATGAACTTATGACCTGCGGTATTAACAGTGTTCCCTTGCGTCTGTGGAACAGGGAAAGGCATGCATACCCAAGATTCCCCATGGAGATGGGATAGATCCTTAGATACTAGTGAAGGATGCAAACATGTAGTATTAAGGTTTTGTCTGGATGCCCCCTCAGCTCCATGCAGAACACGGTTAATAAAATGCACATTTAAACAGAATGGCAGTTACTGTCCAGAAAAACTAAAGTTCTGAGTAAAGAAAATTAGAAGAGACTTGCTCTCTGGGATGCTGAAAAAAGACAATATAAATACACTATTAAAGATTACAGTATAAGTGGGCTCGGTGGCTCAGCCTGTCATCCCAGCGCTTTGAGAGGCCGAGGTGAGTGGATTGCCTGAGCCCGCGGGTTTGAGACCCGCCTGGGCAACTTGGCGAGACCTCATCTCTACAATAAATCAAAAATTAGCCGGGCGTGGTAGCGCTCACCTGTAGTTCCAGCTACTTGGAAGGTTGGGTTGAGGCGGAAGGATCGCCTGAGCCAGCAGGTTGAGGCTGCAATGGCTGGGAGCGGCCACTGCACTCCAATCTGGGTGACAGAGTGAGACTCCAACTCAAAAAAAAAAATTGGGGGGGAACTTCTAACTGACTGAGTTTTCTATCTGACCAACATACACAACTTGTTTGCTATAAATATAGCCTCAAAAATGTATATGCCTGTGTTGGTGCTCAAATTTTATACTGGATTGTTCACAGAAGTATAGTGTCTACACTGACTGAGTGGCCCTCATTTCATACCTTTTCTTCAGAGTTGAAGTATACATTACAGAATATTTCTGTGTTAAAAATTTTTTAAAGTTAATTCCAGTCATCAGATAAGTCAGATCCTGTTTTCTTCATTCTTGCTTCATCTAGCGTTAAGTTAAAAATTCTGCCCATGTCCACTTGCTAACTATTTGTTGTTGTTGTTTTCAGGGGCTGTTGACGTTCAGGGACGTGGCCATAGAATTCTCTCCAGAGGAGTGGGAGTGCCTGAACTCTGCTCAGCGGATTTTGTACAGGAACGTGATGTTAGAGAATCACAGAAACCTGGTTTCCCTGGGTGAGGACAATTTCAACACATAATTTCCGCTCCATCCTAAGGATTTTATGTCCTTTTCTAGACCATTTCCTGGGAGTTTCTGCTTTGCACACATGAGTTTCAGATTCCTGTTTGCAAGGGAAACTTGGTGATTTGTGGACATTTTGGCATGTACTTTTTTCTTTTTTGAACTAATCTGTATCCTTCACTATATTAGTGGTAAGTTCAGATATTTAATGGCATACAATATTATTGCCCACACTTTAAAATCCAGTTGCTGCCATCAATTATTGATTCGCTAGTACTGGGCAATGGAGCTAAGGACCCCCACATTTAAAATACTTTCTAAGTGTTCTAAAGCTTCTGTTGGGAAATAGTATTTTGGAATTAATTTTCTGAAATCTCATAAAGTGTTTACTGAGCACAGTTCTAGGCTGGTCATCGGTGTATCCCAGCAAGAGTCATGTTCCATTTTTCTAATGAAATAGACCTTGCTGTCTCTAAGCCAGACTCAATCATGTGTTTGGAGCAAAGGAAAGAGCCCTGGAAGGTGAAGACACAGCACATTACCCAAACCCCGAGGCAGGTGGGAGTGAATGAAGCAGTGATACAGGTTGAGGAGGAAGCAGTGTCTGACATGTGGTTTGGGAAGGTGGTCTGCTCCAGTGGAAGTGTTTTCTGAGAAGCCTGGGTTTTTTCTCTTACTTTTCCATAGGGATATCTACTGGTCCATTCTCTGAAATTCTCCTAAAACGCTTCCCTTTGGTGATCTTATTTTAAGGTTACAGGAGAAATCCTTTTAATGGTTTACAAGAGACTGCGTGATCTGACTGGTCTTCTTTTGCTTTTGGGTATATGGAAATATCTTTTTATTTAGAAGCATTATGTTAAACTATTTTTTCAGTTCTCTTTTTGCATTCTGTTTGAAATATGTGAGAATAGTGGTGATTTTGTTCAGAAATTCCAGGAACACCATGGACAGCTACTATATATTTTCTGCTTTATGATTTCCTATCCTATGGAGGTTTCAAATGTGATTCTGTATAAATTCATACTTAATAATTTTAGCAGAACACAAATCTCCCTTAATATAAGAAAACCTAATGTTATTTTACTTTAAAATTTTATTTTAGTATGAACTGAGATTGGCTGTTCAAACTCTATAAGCCCAGATTTCATAAATATACTATGTCGCTTAGAACATTGGTATACATATGTTAAACTCCCACATGTTAAGGTGTTTGTTAATCACTCTTATTTATAATTTTCTTTTTTTTGTTATGGAGCTTAGGACTGGGGTGTATATATATAAATACACACACACACACACGTGTTTATGTGTATACTTAACATGTATATAATTTTTTACAAATAAAAAACTTGTAACTATTTATTTACTTAGTATAATGTAATGATTTGATCTGCTTACTCATTGTGAAATGATGAATGCAATCATGTTAGTAACCGTATCTGTCACCTCACATAGTTATCCTTTTTTTTGTAATGAGAACACTTAATGTCTATTATTTTAGCAAAATTGTAAGTATACAAGACATTGTTTTTTTTTGTTTCTTTGTTTTTGTGAGTTGGAGTCTTAGTCTGTCACCCAGGCTGGAGTGCAGTGGCATGCTTAGAGGCACTGCAGCCTCGACCAGCTGGGCTCAGGACATCCTTCCTCCACAGCCTTCCAAGTACCTGGAACCACAGGTTTCCCCCACCATGCCCAGATAATTTTTTGTTTTATTGTAGATATGAGGTCTGGCCAAGTTGCCCAGGCTGGTCTCAAACCCCTGGACTCAGGCAATCCTCTGGCCTCCACCTCCCAAAGTGCTGGGATTACAGGTGTGAGCCACCACACCCATCTTAAAACATTGTTATCAACTATAGTCACCATGTTATATGTTAGATTCCTAAAATCTTATAACTGAAAATTTGTACCTTTTGAACATCTCCCATTTTCCCCACTGGCAGGTCCTAGTGACCACCATTGTATTCCCTGCTTCTATACACGTAACCTTTGTCGATTCCACACATAAATGAGATCATGCAGTGTGTGTCTGTGTGCTTGGCTTATTTCACTTAGCATAATGTCTTACAGTTTCATTTATGATGTTAAAAATGGCAAGATTTATGATTCTTTATGACTGAATAATCTGTTATGTATATATAAAAATATTCTCCTTTTCTACTTCTTAGATTTTAAAGATGTGTGGTACAATTCAGGAATAGGTATACAAGTGGTCATCGTACAGATAAAGTTTGGGCTTCCCTTTGATCCCCACTTTGCCTGGTTTGAGATCAGGCACGCTTACTGATGTTATACTCCTCCCCCCCCACCGCCACTCCCCAGCAGTATCCCACTGCTGCCTGCCTCTTTCTTATAGTATTATGGTAAATGTCCAGGGTCCGCTTATTAGTGAGAACACGTGGTACTCTGTTCTTTGCTTCTGTAATAGATCACTGAGTATGATAGACTTTAAATTCATCCAAGTTGCTGTGAAGTCCATATGTTTGTCCTTCTTTATGGCTGCATGATATTCCATTGTGTATATATACCACATTTTTAAAATCCAGTGCAGCTTCAATGGGCAGCATGGTTAGTTCGATGTTTTTGCTATTGTGAG
>CAUYQG010215464.1:0-69981 GCA_963574415.1 Tarsius wallacei | reverse complement strand
CAAGATCAACCCGGGCAACTTGACGAGACCTCGTCTCTACAATAAATTTAAAAGAAAAAATTAGCCAGGCATGATAGAACACGCCTATAGTTCCAGCTATTTGGAAGGCTGAGGCAGAAGGATTGCCGGAGCCCAGCAGGTTGACGCTGGGGTGGCCATGGCATGTGCCACTGTACTCTAGCCTGGGTGATGGAATGAGACTCCAACTCAAAAATAAAAACAAAAAAGATTCAGGCCCTGCCAACCATAATCACATGGTACAAAGTGGGAATTAATGATGTGGCATATTTTGATTCATCTTTTGATTCATTCATTCTGTATACAGTCTATTGAGCACCACCTTGGGCTGTAGTACAAACTGACATATGTTATAATAATGTGAACAGAATGCAGGAGAGGGCAAGGGATGAGGTATCCGCACAGAGGGATAGTGTGTCCAAAGTGTCTGAGGTGCAGTAGAGCCTGGATGTTGAGGGTGCTTAGAAGCTGGGTGCCAGCCTGTGTGACTCATTGGGGTCAGTAGGAGGCTGATGACAAGTGAGACAACAGACTGGCAGGGGCCATGGAGTGTGGGGCTTTGTACAAGGTAGTTATTTAGGTTTTGAATTACTGTGCAATTGATTTAATATTTGACTAATGTAATGCAGTTTTTGGTTCAAGAGCATGGACTGAATGTGCTTTTTCTAGATGCTCCTTAAGATAAATATTAGAATTCTTACATTAGATTTAATTTTTTTCCTGTGGGAACACAATTTTATATGGTCATATATGATTATGGGAAGATAGATTTTTGGCATTCCAGTTTTCCAGTAGCATTTAATTTGGGACTCTGTAGTAAGTCAGAAAATGAAGCCAACCTAAGTCTGTTGGGTTGTCGACGGCAGTGTGGTGTGCAACTCCCTGCCCTCTCGAGACAGTGGAGGGGACATTTACAAGCTTCCGCGTTTGCTTCTTGTCTTGAGTCACTATCCGCTCTTTTCTGGAACATCTTTCCTAGCACGTTTGTACGGTGAACAGCCTTTGAAGGTAGAGTCGTTCTCCTTTGGTAGCAGAGCACAGGTTTGTGTACAGCCTTGGAAAACAGAGGCAATGCTTCCCTTCAAGCAAAGGACGGGCAGCTTCCTGCTCCATAGGAAGACTGGTGCTCCAGAGCCAAGGCCTCCTTCCCAAACGCAGCCCTCGGAGTGTGCCGGCCCCGCTGGGCCACCCCACCCCCGGGGGACTCTGAAGGTGCTTGTGGCACTTGCTGTGTGGCGAGTAAGGCCTGTCTCTGGCTCAGGAGTCAGTGTCTTCCTTGTAGTGCCCCCCCCAAAGACCCCAAAAGGGAAGGCCCTGTGTCTGAGAGGCTGAAGAAATGACCCGGAGACAATGGACAAGATATGGGCTTTATTCCAGAACATACAGAGAAGGTGGTCCAGGAGCGGCCCTCTGGCGGAAGAACCCACTCCAGATGGTAAATGGCTCACAGGTCTTATGGCATCTGACACTGAGCCGTGCGGGGTCAATCGTGAAGAGGGCGGGGCTTCCAGTGCGCAGGCGCAGTGTGAGAAGGCGCTTACATGCGTCGCGTGCGTTGCATGTACAAAATGTTGCAAATTCTCTCTGGGGTGGCATTTTTAGCATTATAATGGACCAACAGCAAAGTAAAGGTAACTAGAGGTTATGGGCATCGATCCAGGCAGCCCAATCCGGTCTGAATCAGCCCAAGGGGACCGACCGCCTCAGGAAGGGTGCCGAGAACTCTCCTCATGCCCACCTGCAAGGTGTGGTCACAGGTGGAGGACATTTCAGCCACGGCAGCAGCATGACCTGCGTGCCCGGACACCGATCCTGAGGGGAAGGGGACACCCTGGGTTGGCCACCCCCTGGACCCGTCCCCAGGCTCCAACCCTTTGTTTGGAGCCACATCCAGGGTGTGCTCGTGTTGTCACCAAGTGTGTGTCGCCTCACATCCCGTCAGCATCCATCGGACGGTAGGCCAGCTGTTGGCTCCCAAGGAGGAAAGATCTCAGCCCCTTCTTGGTTCACGGAGCTCCTCGGTGACTGAGTAGGCCGGTGCGTCCAGACAGGTGACACCCTGGTGTTCTGCACCTGGGAGAGACCCAGTTAGCACTTTGTCACTGCTTTCTCCTCCAGAGACACAAGATGAGCTATTCTCCGACGATCACATCTCAAGTGTGACTTCTGTTCTCAAATGCATGTGTGAAACCTAGCAGCTACTGATTATTACACCTTGAATATTCTTAGCTAAGTGGGAGAATATTTCATCAACAGAAAGAATGCTGTGTTAACGTGTTAGGATCATCAAGACATAAAGTATATTAGAATGGTACTTGATTTAGAATAACAAATGAGTGTGAGTGTCTGAAAATGTAGCCCAGGCCTCTTTTTCTGAAACGTTCATGTGTGATACCCACTAAGGGACAACATGCTGGCTGCTCAGTGTTCACAGGCCATTGTTACTGCAACACAGGGTCCTGGTGGGTGCCAACCCGCCCCTTTCTGAGGGGAGACACACTGTGCTGCTGCAGAGACCCTGGCATCACTCTGGCCACTGCGGGAGGCCCTCTGTGCCAGCACTGTCTGGTGCAGTGTCTGTTAGCTGTTAGTGGCAACTAGACACTGAACTTTGGCTTGTTTGAATTGACATGAATTGTAAGTTCAGACTTAGGGCAGAAAAGAAGCATCAGATGTCTCACTAATAATTCTTAAAAGTCAGATGTTCAGAATGATAATATTTTAGATAGGCTAAATAAAAACATTATTAAACTTAATGTCATCTGCTTATTTTTATTTCTTTCTATGTGGCTCCTAGAAAAATCATACACGTATGTCTTGTTATATTTCTGTTGAGCCATGCTGTTTAGACCCTTGCCAGCCATGGTCATTGGGGAGCTTGTTAGGAATGTAAAATCCTGCACCCCATCCCAGACCTACTGAATCAGAATCTGCATTTGAACAGTGCGGATTTGTATGCACTCAACAATCTGAGTAGTTGAGAGTCCCTAAGACTAGCATAACTTGATTAGCAAATAAAAACACAGAACACCCAGTTAAATTTTGCTTTCAGATAAGCAATAACTTTTAAAATATAGTATGTCCCCAATATGGCACAGAATGCACTTCTATTAGAGTTATTTGTCGACTTTCTGACATTCAGATTTAACTGGGTGTCCTGTGGTTTATCTGCCAACCCCACCCAAGACTGGACTTTAGTCAAGATTAGTCTCCTTACTTGTCATTCTGCAGAATCAGGAAAAGGACAGAATGATAGAAGGAGAGGCAAAGAGTAGAAGTTGGGTGAAATGAAAGAGATGAAAAGGAGGAATGAAGACAATAGAAGGTGTGGACACGTGACTGGAAGGTCACGGTTCAGCCAGTGGCCCTCTGCCATTGATCATCTCTCTCACAGCTTTCTTCCTGATAGCAACACTCCCACGTACCCTGCTGCCCTGGCTACCATGCCTTTTCCACTTGTTTTCTGCAGGGTCTCCAGAGCCGTGCTGGGAGAGCACTGTGTGTGCAAAGGTGACAGTGAGGAAGGGGTGTGTCCTCCAAACCGGGTCCCCATCTCTGAGATCTCACCTCCAGAGCTCCTTCAACCCACAGAGCTTCATATTCACGTGGTCAAGATTCCTGCATGCTCAAGGTTCTGGCACTTATTCTGGAGGAATTTCTCTGTGGTGGCATTTGAACTGTATTTTTTTGTAAATGTAAGGCAACTCTTAGGGATGCTGTTGCTTGCTGCATTCTGGTTTTTGGGGGCTGTAGGGGGTGAGGGGAAGCCAGGGCCAGCAGGCGGGAAAAGCAGCAGGCATGAAGTAGAAGAGGCGTCCCTCCAGGATCCCATCTGATCTTCACAGTCCTGGAGCACTTTTGTCTCCACACTGCAGATGAGGAGATAGCTCAGGAGGGAGAACCCCCTGCCCAGTCAGACATCTCTGAGGGCTGGACGATGCACTCCATGAGTTTCCGACTCCAAAGCCAGTGTTCCTCCCCCTGCAGTCCCGGCCTCCTGCACATGGAGGGTCACGAATCCTACAGGAAACTGTGCACTAGGACATACATGTACATATAGGGAAGCTCCCAATATTTTTACTTATTTATTCACCTGAAAATGTGTGTGAAAACATATACTTCATAGACCTGGGGGAGAATTTAATAGCATTTTGAAAAGTAGTATGAGAGTCTTTTCTTTTGTTTTGGTTTTGGTTTTTTTGTTTTGTTTTTTTGAGTTGGAGTCTCACTCTGTCACCCAGGCTGGAGTGCAATGGCCGCTCCCTGCCACTGCAGGCTCGACCTGCTGGGCTCTGGCGATCCTTCCGCCTCAGCCTTCCAAGTAGCTGGAACTACAGGCGAGCACTACCACGCCCGGCTAATTTTTTTTTTTTTGATTTATTGTAGAGATGAGGTCTCGCCAGGTTGCCCAGGTGGGTCTCGAACCTGCAGGCTCAGGCAATCCACTCACCTCAACCTCCCAAAGTGCGGGATTACAGGCTGAGCCACCGAGCCTGGCTAGTATAAGAGTCTTAATGAGAGTTATAGGACAGTAGCAAAACAACACACATTTCTTTCTTTTTTAAAAACTTTTTTATTTTAAAGATGTGGGGTACAATTCAGGGTAAGGTATACAAATGCAGGTACTCTTGTTGATGAAACACACATTTCTAAAAGCAGTTTAATCAGCAAATATATTTTCTCTAAAAAATCAGCTTCCTAATACTCTTCAGTGAGATGAACAATTAAAAACCTAAATGCTGGTTTCACTCTATATTCTAATTTAAGCAGCCCCTCTCTCCAACCTCCCCCCATATAATAGGTCCTGGAAAAGCTGGCCTCTTATTGGTTGAACATGCTGTCAGTAACATTCCATGAAAAGTCCTGCCTCTGCTCTGTTTGCTCTTATTAATTAACAGATGTGCTTGGTTTGAAGAAACAGATTCATTTCTTGATGGGAACAAAAATCTTGTTTAGTTTTGCACTTATTTGTGCATGTATGGGATTTTCACTAATTGTGGACCAAATCTTTGCCAGGAAGAATGTAAGGTGAGTAATTGTATATCTTTTAATGCAATACATCTGTGAATTTGGTACAAGTATGAAATTCAGTGGCTCTGTAATTTATTTTGTTGCATATCCACATTTGTTGATGATTCAAAATGAATAGGCTATATCATACAGTTAGGCACTAAAATTATTGACAACAGTTTATATTTGAGATAAAATGAAATCTTTTTACAAGAGGTAACACCCAAGAAACATTTGTATTGTGTATCAAAATACCTATCTATGAGAACATGACTCCTGGAATCAGTGTTCAGATTTCTTTTATACTTACAAGTGAATGCTAATTTCATAGTATCTTCTGCTATTATTATGTGAAAACAGAGTAAGAACATTTAAAAAAACCCTCAGAAATATATATATCCTGTCCTTCACAGAAAAGGTGTTATGTTGTTTTAACTGGTAAGAGATTGTAATTGTGCATGATACACAGTATTTAAAATTAACACGCACAATTTCTATTTCTATTTCCATTGTCCCCTTGCCTTCTTTACATAGAGGGGAACATGTAGTAGTTTATTTTAAAAAGCAGAATAGCAATTAATTTATGTCAGTTTCCCGATTACTCAGAATGTGCCATCTTAACAGACACGTCCAGGAGTTTTATGTGAAACTGAGGACAGCAGCAAGCAGGACAGTCTGGCATGTGTCAAAGAACCCTTAAGTCAGCAGCTGATGAGAGCTATATGTGTAGGCATTTTACATTCTTTTCTCCCATTGTTTCCAAATCCTTTGGTGCTTTCCTTCATGTTCCCTTTTAAATAGTAAGTAATGCATTCCCTAGGTGGTTAAAGCTTAGTCATGTTTCCCTTCCTGATGTATATAGAAACGACTGATTTCTGTGTTACACTGGTAAAGTGTACACCAAGGATTATAAAAATCCCAACTCTATTTTTAAGGCAAATTTAAGGCAAGGCTAATTGGCTTAAATAATTTTAGCTTCAGATGCTTCAGTTCTTTGGAAATACATAAATCAATAACCATTTGAATCTAATAATATGGATGTTAATTCACTATGAAGGAAATATTAGTTGCTATTTGTGACTGTCCTTTCAAATCACAGATCTGAAATTAAAAATGCCCTTCAACTCTGGGGCTAGTCAAGATTAAGTTTCTAGGAAGGTTGATGCAAGTTTCCTAAACAGAGACAGTAGGGGTCACTGTTCATCCTCCTTGACAAGGTCCTTCCTCAGGTTTATTCTTGAACCCAAAAGAAGTCTTGTGCGACCTCCCATTTCCACTTTGATTTCATTTGTTCCTTAATTTGTTAGGTCCTTCATGCATGTGGTACATTGAGAAGATGTGGTGCTTTTGAATGATAGGTACTGTGCTGGGTGCTGGTCTCCTGTGGTGAGCACAACAGAGGCAGACCCTGCCTCATGGACTAGGGTTGGCAGAGTGTGCGTGCTCCTCAGTCAAATGGCAGGTATCATTCCAATCATTCCAAATAAACTTTGAAATGGCTGTCAAAAAAGGGTAAAGGCAGCAGTGAGCACAAATAGGGAACTCGGGCTAGTTGGGGAAGTTAGGGACCATGCTCCAAAGAGCACGGATAATAAGGGCTCTGACTAGCTGGGAAAGTTGGGGACTGCACTCCCACGAGCACGGATAATAGGGGGGTTCCCACTAGTTGGGGAAGTTAGAGATCATGCTGCAACTAGCATGGATCATAGGGGATCCAACTAGTTGGGGAAGTTAAGGACTGTGCTCCAACGAGCACGGATAAGAGAGGATCCAACTAGTTGGGGGTAGTTAGGGACCGTGCTTTGATGAGCACGGATAACAAGGTGCTCTGACTAGTTAGGGAAGTTAGGAATGGTGCCCTGAGGAGGTGACATTTGAGCTGTGATTTAGAGGTCATGTAGAAAATGACCAGAAGGATGGAGAACATTTCACGACGGGGAACAGCAGGTACAGCGGGGAACAGCAGGTACAGGGACTGATGAGGGAAGAAGGGGCAATGCTGTCCTCAGGCATCCAAGGACCGGGGCAACTGGAGCAGGACCGGAGAGGAGGGGGAGGAGGTGAGCAGGGAACAGGGAGCTGTGGGCCTGGTGGTGGCCTTTGCTAAGCAGGATCTGCAGGAATAGCAGGCACTGCAGAACAGCAGTGAGTCCTTCTCAGGTGTGACAGAGACCTCTTTTACTGGAAAAGGGCCTGCATCTTTAGTGATGATGCAGATTTAATGTTCTTAAACCAGAGCTGCTCAGTTTATTCACATGGATCATTTTTAATTAGAAAATTTTTAGTTCCTGCTTTAGTTCAGAGACTGTGTGGTGACGGAAAAGTGTATGTGTTTTGCCTTTGGTTGAGATCGTGCTTCCAGTAAAACCTGGAGTTCAGGCCAGTGTGGCCAGGCTTGTCCAAATTAGTCTATTTAACAGGAAGTTGAGCAATGTCATGTGTTTAGAGTTTTGTGACATGACCATGAGCCTTTCGCCAGTGAACACAAGGACATCTTCATTAGTGAAGCAAAGTCACAAGCCAAGCATGTTAATGGTAGTGTAGTGAATTCATTCTTCATTCATTTATTCAATTACTCATTCATATACTTTTATTCAGTAAACATTTATTAAACTCTTCTGCTAGCTAGATATTTCCAAATGACTTGATAAATCTTTATCTTACTTAGGTCAAATATATTGCAGAATTTTCTATGTTCATTAAGACATTTAAGCCTGGGCGCAGATGCATAGCCTATAATCCCAGCACTTAGGGAGGCCAAGGCGAGAGGATTGCATGAGCCTGGGGCATCGAGACCAGGCTGGGAAACTTGGTGAGAACTTGTCTCTACAGTAAATCACAAAAATAAAATTAACCAGGCATGGTGTCTGTAGTTCCAGCTACTTGGAAGGTTGAAGTGGAAGGATCGCCTAAGCCCAGCAAGTCGAGGCTGCAGTGGCCATGAGTGGACCACTGTACTCCAGCCTGGGCGACAAAGTAAGACTCCCACTGGAAAAAAAAAAAAAAAAAAGGCACTTAAAAAATTGAATATGTAACTCTATATCACAAAATGTGATTTTTGAATAAAGTTATATTTTCTTTTATTTTGTGTATGCTTATATTATGAGAAACCTTGAAGCCCTTTATGAAGCTTTGTGTGGGCATTAGTGCTTCCTTCATACATTGTATTCAGTTACATTGTAACTTGCACTGCAGAGTTTGGAGCTTAGGTAGGTAGAGATATTTTGCATCTTTATTAAAGGATATCTTTATTGTAGTTCCATGATTACTTTAATGGTAACCTCATTTTTACTGCCCAGTAAATTCAATTTACCCTCACAAGAGACTTAATATAAATCTAATGCTAATGTACAAAATTTTAAAGGAAGGTATATTTCAAAAAATTAAATTAGAAAAATTTATTAGGGAAATACCAGTGTATGGTTTTAAAATAGTAAAAAAGATAACAAGACACAAATTATAGAAAAAATCATCTTCTTGCTACACCTATAAGCAACCATTTTCTAATTTTTTTTTTCTTCTTTTGGTCCCTGCTTGTATTAGTCAGCCTTTCTCTAGTAATGCACAGCTACACCCTGCAGAATCTTGTAGCCCCATACATTTGTTTTCTGCTCATGTTATGCTTGACAGCTATAGTGGGCTGCTGTGACCATGTCTCATTCCAAGACTCGGCTGAAGAGTGGCCCTGTTTGGGCCAGTCATTCTTGGGACAGAGTGGGGGGCAGATGTATGCAGCCATGCATGACACATCTGTGGAGCAGCCACACTGCTGCTTCTGCTCACATCCTGTGGCCTAACCCAGACATCTGGCCCATCTGACAATGGGCAATAGGTGTCCTCCACTTACAGGGAGGACTGCAAGCCACATGGCTGAGGGGAGGCGACGGGAGCAGAGCTGGGATTGATCACACAATCCACCATGCACTATCATACCTAATGCATGCGATTCACATGCTTCAGACCTCTTCTAACAACTAACTTCCTGCCTCCAACAACATCCTCACCTTTCTTCCTTTCACTCCCCTAATAACGTCTCATTACTACTTTCAGTTCAGTCAGTGATCGCAGCCTATGACTATGTATGTACTGCTCACGGACAAGCCAGTGAGTAGTCTATAGTTACGGTTCTTTTTTTCCATACAACCCTTTCCTTTTGAGTTAAAAATGCCTGTTTGTAGTTCCAATCTTTAAAACAAGCATATTTTAAAATTATTTTCTCATGTCCCCTCATCTAGCGTGTGGTGTAGTCCACCTCCCTCTAGGACTTCCTCTTCATATCCTGTCACCCCAGCCTGGGCTGATGCCCTCTCTGCCTGACGTGCAATGGCTATTCTTAGGCTTCTCGACATCGCTCTTCTGCTTGCACCCACTACTGATCAGAGCCCACACTTCTTCCTTCTTGGTTTTCTCCCTTACTTTTAGGAGCATGTCCTTCATTAGTTTCCTGTGAAAGGATAGGAGAGAAGCATCTTCTGAATCCTTGCACGACTCTCCATTTTTATTTCTGGTAACTCATAGGATATTTTATTTATCCTTGACTCCAAAATGTTACAAGTACCTTAGCTCACAAAAAGTTAACTCAAAATGGATCACACACACCTAAATGCAAAAGATGAAATTTTAAAACTCCTAGGAAAAGCACAAGAGAAAATCTTTGTGACCTTTGTGTTACATAAGTATTTCTTTTAGACACAAAAAGCATATACCTAAGAGAAGAAAATGAATACACTGGACTTTATGAAACTTAAAACTCTTGATTTTTGAAAACCACCATTAAGAAAATTAAAAACAAAAAACAAGACACAGAATGGAAGAAAATATTTCCCATGAGGATATCTGGCACAGGACTTGTTCCAGGACATGTAGACAAAGAATTCTCATAGAGGTCGATGAGTTTAATTTTTAAAATGGGCAAGAGATTTAAAAACATACTTCATAAAATAAACTATATGAGTGGTCAGCAGGCACAAGAAAAGATGCTCAGCATCACTAGTTATCAGAGAAACAGAGATGAAAACCAGAGAGAGATGACACCCACACCCATTGAGAGGGCTAAAACTAAACAGATGGATAATACCAAAAGTTGACAAGAGTGAAGAACAACAAAAACAACAAAGCTCAAACACTGAAATGGATTGGTAGTTTTTAAAAAAGGTACCTACTTCTCTTATATAACATTGTCATGCTACCCCTGGGTAGGAAAAAAAACATATTCCACACAAACTCCTACACATGAATATTCTTAAACCTTCATTTGTAGTAGCTCCAAACTAGAAACACCCCAAATCTCTATCAATATGTGCATAGACCAATAAAGTGCGGTATCTTCACACAATGAAGATACCACACTTTATTGCTACTTGTTAACAATAAAACAGAATGAACTATGGATACATGCAGCAACATACATGAACTTTAGTCATTATGATAAGACAAAGAAGCCAAACTCTAAAGAATACATGTTGTATGATTCTATTTCTATATAATTCTAGAAAATGCAAACTATCTTAAAGTGACAGAAACAAGTCTGCAGTTGCCTGGGGTTTAGGGTGGAGGGAGCACGTCTCTGCTGCCCAAATGTGTGGGGAAACTCTTGTGGAGACATCAATATTCTGTACATTGTGGTGGTGGTGTCATGGGTATATGCCTGTGCCAAATCTCATAGAATTGCATAATTTGCATGAATGCAATTCACTGTACATAAATTATACCTCAATAAAGTTGGTAAAAATTAATAATTGCATGCATGCATGAATTTATTAATAGCAACCAGTAGACATCATCATCACCAATTTGTCATCTTCAGAAATTCTCATTAGATAATAGAGATCAAATTACAGAGAAAATGATGCATTTAATTTGTAATTGGTTCCATATAATTAATTCTAAAGCACTTCACTATGATATAGATTTAGTAACTCTTCAATTACAATTATGTTTTGCATACATATCATGACATATAATATATGCCTTTCTCTAATTCTAAAAATGTTAAGAGTTTAGGCTGGGCATAGTGGCTCATGCCTGTAATCCCCGTGCTTTGGGAAGCCCAGGCAGGAGGATCACTTGAAGTCAGGAGTTCAAGACCAGTCTGGGCAATGTAGTGAGACTCCATATCTACAAAAAATAAAGAACTAGCTGAGTATGGACCTTAGTCCCAGCTGCTTGAGAGTCTGAGTCGGGAGGATCATTTGAGCTCAGGAGTTTGAGGCTGTAGTGAGCTATGATCACATCACTGCATTCCAGTCTGGGGAACAGAGCAAGAACCTACCTTAAAAAAAAAAAAAGTTAAGAGTTTATATGTGAGTGACACATGGAGCCCTTTAACTTTTTAATTTTTTTTGAGTCAGGGTATATGCAGGCCAGGCTATGACCTGGGCTTAGGTGATCCTCCCACCTCAGTCTCCCGAGTAGCCAGCACTATAGGTTCATGCCACCACACCCGGCTAATTTTTGTATTTTTTGTAGAGACAAAGTCTCCCTTTGGCTGGTCTTGAACTACTGGGCTCAAGCAATCAGGAGTGAGACACCTTGTTCACCCAGAAACCTTAGACAGAAATTAAGCATACAGTTTGATTTATACTCTCATATACTATAGGTACAACTTTTTAAAAACTTAAAATATGCAATAAGCAAACTTAAAATCTTTAGGACATTTATGACACAACTAGAGATTTAAATGCTGACAGAATATTTAATGCTAAGGAATGTAACTGCTGTTATTTTTAAAAGTTCTTTACTCATAAGTGGACCCTGAACATTTACCGTAATACTATCAGAAAGGGTTTGGCAGTAGCAGGACACTGCCAGGGGAGGAAGGGGGTGGCACATAACATCAATTTGGATACCTGATCTCAAGCCAGGCCAAGTGGGAACCAAAGGGAGGCCCAAACTTTACTTGTACAATGGCCACTTGTATACCTAATCCTGAATTGTACCCCACATTTTTAAAATTTAAAAAAAAGTCCTTACATTTTAGAGGCATATACTGAAATGATATGACTTCTGATACTTTCTTCAAAATAACACCATATAAGGAAGTGGGTGAGCTTATAGGTGAAACAAGATGACCTGATCATTACTAAGGCTGAATGGTGGGTCCAGGTACTTGGGGGCTTATTATATTTTTCTGTTTATATTTGTGTATGTTTGAAATATTCTATGATAAAAATGTGCATATCTTCAAACTGAACAATTCCACATCTGGGAATTTATCTTAAGGACCTTCTCATAGGTGTGAGTAAACAATTCCCAATAGTGTTCAATGCAGTGTTTTTATAATGCCGCAAAATTGGAAACAAATGCTTAAGAATAGAACACTGGTTAAAGACATTGCGATACACTTTTATGAGTAATACCACATGGCATTCAAACAAGTATCAGAAAAATATTTAATAACATGGGAGATGTTTGTGATATATTTTTAAGTAAAAATAATTACAGGTTCCAGAACAGTATGTTCTTGAAAATCTGTTTTTAAATATCATAAAAAGTAAATTGTGCATGTATGTGAGGGGTGTGTGTATGTGTGTTTGTGTATATATCGAGCGACAGGAAGGCTATATATCATAATTTATAACCTTATAATTTTCAGAAATACCTTTCTGTCAATTGAGTCTTTTTCTATTATTTTTTATTTTAAAGATGTAGGGCACAATTCAGGATTAGAAATATAAGTGGTCATCGTACAGGTTGAGTCTTTTTCTTAGAAGTTGGATATTTTGGCTTGAATATGTTAACATTGCAATGCAATATAAAATTTCATTGTAAGATATTTTATTATGCTTTGTTATCTGGTTACTGTTTATTATTGGTTGAACCTAAGTGTCTAGCATACTGTTCAACACACAGTAGACTCTCCATCATGTTATGCAATAATAAAGATCAGAGTTGATTTAAAATAATTTTTCTTCTTTAAGTTTTTCTGTATTTTCCATATTTTATTTGAAGACTATCTATTACTTTTAAAAGGAGGAAGTCACTATTAAAAAATGAACAGTTTTGCCAGGTGCAGTGGTTCACACCTGTAATCCCAGCTTTTTGGGAGGCCAAGGTGACAGGATTGTTTGAGCCCAGGAGTTCAAGACCAACCTAGGTAACACAGTAAGATCTTGTCTCTACAAAAACTTTTTTTTTTTAAATTAGCCAGGTGTAATGGCATGTCTGTAGTCCCACCTACTCAGAAGGCTGAGGCAGAAGGACCACTTGAACCCAGGAGGTCAAGGCTGCAGTAAGCCATGATCGTTCCACTGCACTCTAGCCTGGGCGACAGAATAAGACCCCAACTCAAAAGAAAAAAGAAAAAAAAAAAGAACAGTTTTGACAGGTTAAGGTTCTGCCCTTCTACTCTGATATAATAAACTGAATATACATCTTAAAATTTCATGTAAAACTGAATAGTAGACATTTGTTCAGCATCTTTAATTTTTTTGTATTTTTTCATTTTCAGTTCTCCAACACCTTCAGATAACAACATGGCCATGAAGAGTGGTAAGACTCCTCACTGCCTGTGTGACTCCCTGGGGGAGAGGGTGAAGAAGGGATTTTTCGGCGATAGACTTCCTTGTCCAATGATGTTTGTACCAGGAATCACTCCTGTGACATCCTTTAGACTAATGTATCTTTAAATTATGAACCCAAAGAGGTCCAAGCCTGATATGTTTCACAGTGCTTAGCATATTACTGTCACTCAGCTACACTAGCAATTTGATGACATTGGCCTTGGTGCTCACATAATTATTTATTTGGCAGATCAACAAAATAATGGAGATATGAAACCCATCTGGAATGTCACAACAAGACCAGCCACACAGGTATGAATATGTCAGGAAACCAGATAGAAGTCTATCTTTAAAAATTTAAACACATTTCAATCATGTCAGAGCTACTGTGAAAATATAATCATAATACCATTAATAAAGAACATATTCTTGCCTGAAATTTGAGTGGAGAAGTGCATTATGGAATATTTTAGTTGAGAAGACCATAAAGCACTTAATTTTACTTGCTCTCTTATATTTTCATTACAATATTCAGTTTTACTTATGTTGCTCTCCAGACAGGATCACTACAATAACAGTTTATCTTTGGTTACTGGTAAGCTTGGGTTGCTTCTCCCTGTTAACTAATTTTTCTTTTGCCTGTATTTACACTGGGGTAATTGATTCACTCTTTGTATTGTACATTTTATGGACTTTAATACATATATAAAGACATAGTCACCATCACAGGATGTGAATTAGCTCTTTTACTTCTGGGAAGCCTTTTGTACCATGGACACAAGTTCGCCTCTTACATTTATTTTTTGTTTTTATTTTTGTTTTTTAGTTGGAGTCTTACTCTGTCACCCAGACTGGAGTGCAGTGGCCGCTCCCAGCCACTGCAGCCTCGACCCGCTGGGCTCCGGCGATCCTTTCGCCTCAGCCTTCCAAGTAGCCAGAATTACAGGCGCGCGCTACCATGCCCGGCTGATTTTTTGATTTATTGTAGAGATGAGGTCTCGCCAAGTTGCCCAGGCAGGTCTCGAACCCGCGGGCTCAGGCAATCCACTCACCTCAGCCTCCCAAGGTGCGGGATTACAGGCTGAGCCACCGAGCCCAGCTCTTAAATTTCTTTTATTTGGTCAATTAGGCTCTCAACTCCAAGCTGAGCCAAGAAGGACATTTAGAGAGAGACCCTCGGAACACATCCAGTCATCACAGCCCCGTCAATGTCTCCATCAATGGAAGTCCCTGCGTTCTCTTCTGGGCCAAAAGAATCACAATTAAATTTAAGAATCAGACCTGGCTGGACCTTGCAGATGAAGCGATTGGTCAGAAGGCCACAGTAGACATCAGCAACTCAAACTGCAGTGAGGAAAGTGCCAGGTGAGCTGGATTCTCTACTTGGGGAGAGCCAGTGCATGTGTTAATGTGCTCGTCCTGCTGTTGTCATTTCAAAAAAAACAAACAAACAGCAACAGAAAAAACAAAGGCAGTTCCTTTGTATATGACCCTGATGCACATCTCTGAGGAAGTGTTTAATGTCTGAAGTGAAGAACAAGTCAAATTAACTTTAAAACATTGTCTAATTTTTCCAGCAGTTTTCTGCTTAACTTTTTTAGCTCATTGTCACAATAACTTATGGAAAATGAGAGTTCTGGAAAGAGGGGTTCCAGGCTTGGTCTCAACTCCAGATGTTAGGTGTCAAACTGCTTTTGTCCCTCTGAGGAAGAAATGATGTATCCCAGTGGTATCTCTCATGTGCTCGTGGGGGAACACCCACCTGTACATATGTGCCTCTAGGGGGTTCTGAACTGTGGAATCTGCCTGTTTGCAGATGTGCCAGGGCAACTTTGAATAGCCACATTCCAGGAAGTACTTTAGGACCCTTCCAAATTATTAGAATAGTTAGTTTTGATTTGAGATAAGCAGATTAAACCAATGTCTTTTTTCCAAGGGCAAGTCAATTTCCAATGTCTTTTTCAGCTCTGCAGTTATCCTCCAAACAAGCATTCTTGATTTTATTGTTTTGGTTCAGGGTGAGGAAATCTGGCACGCTCACTTGCTTTCTATAAATCTTCTCAACATCCATTGGTATCAAAGATGCTTTTGGAAGATTCTCTGCATTTGTTCTGGCCTGGTTTAGATGGGCAGAATGCATTGTATAAACCATAACGCAGTCAGTGTGTGTGTGTGTGTGTGTGTGTGTGTGTGTGTGTGTGTGTGTGTGTGTGTGTATTCTTTTTCTACTTTATCTACCTGGGCTGGAAATACCTTTTTATTCCTGAACTTTACTTCTCATTTAAACATTCTTGATGCTGGATAAAAATGGAGCGTATTAATATGCACTTAAAAGTCATATTATGTTTTATAAGTATCTTGGTGTTCAGACTGATGATCTTTTAATTGGGGATTTAGGGAGTTGGCGTCAGTGTCCCTCATGAGAACACAGCCATCTCATGAGAACACAGGTCTGTGACTGGCAGAGCTCCTGGCACCACTGAGAGTGCAGACCCTTCTCCTCTGGTGCTGATTAACCCCCACAGGGCTCTTTATCTGTGGTCAGTAGTGCGGAGTGAGTCTGCCTGCATGGGATCATCTTGCCTGTCCATGAATGAATGGCTGCCACGATTCCATTTATCCTGACCCCAGGGCATCTGTCGGGAAAGTCAGGGCCTCATTGCATTTCTGGGCTTTCCTGTGATTCTGGGAACTTAGAGGTGGAAAGAATAAAAACCTGGCTTCCTAGCCCAGTTCTGCCTATGAGCTTCATGGCAGACAGGCCAATGGGGTCTCCACCTCTTGGGGGAGACAAGTACTCGTCATGGCTCGTGGGCTCCAAGTATGCACTGTGGCTCGGTACTATGTGGGGATCTTCTTAGGCCTGTCTGCCTTGCCTCACAGCAGCTCCCCAAGTCATGGCACTGCTGTCCTCTTTGAACCAGAGGTTCAGGAAGCCAAGACACCCACATCAGGGATACAGGAGACTGAAGCTCATGAGGTCAGGAAACTTTCCTGTGTTTTGATACAGCTGGTCCATGGTCTTCAGAAATGACATGTTCCTTCCTCCCCTTGGCCCCATCTCACAAGGCTGTGAGCACTGATGAGAAGCCGTGTGTGTAAGCTCTTGGAGAATGCACCTAGTGCTGTTCAGAGGAGCAGGATCCTCTCCTCCCAAACACGTGGTGATGGCTGCAGTGCCCTGCGGCTCACTGCCTGGGCCAGCACTGGTGTCCACAGAACAGTGGTTGATGGCGCAGGCCCGACTGTCTTCTGGTGCGTGTTTTAGAATTTTACTTGGGTTTGAGCCCTGAGTCTGCAGCCCCTTTGGGCATCCCGTGAATTGCAGAGGTGTCAGATGCCCTTATTGTGTTTGTGGAGACATTGGACATTCCTAGGACCAGAGTGGCAGCTGTTGGAAGAACCAACCCAAGGGAAGACACAACTGTGTAAGGTCAAAGTACAGATTGTAACAGTTGACCACGTCTTAACTCTTGGAGACAACACGTTCAGGGTGAAGCAAGCTGTTGGCATATGGACTTGCTATGGAAGTCTTTTTAAATGGTGAAAGCCCTATAAATAGAGTGTAATTCCAGCATCTCTGTGTGTTTTGAATTAGATGATTATAGCCTGAAGAACTCGGACTATGTTCCGCCCATGTGAGAGTGGCCTAGGGAGGGCAGGGAGAGCCCCATGTGAGCAGCTTTGGCCTAGATTCCTCTTCTCTGTACTCCCAGCTGTGGTGCAGGGCCTAGTGCTGAAAACATCCTCACCAAAGACCACAGAACCTGCTCTGTTGAAATCGGCCTCCTGTTCTTCACTGAAGCGGAGCATGTTAACATGCTTCCATGGAAACAGGCCACTAGACACAAGCCCTTTGAGTGCTGGAAGTTCGGGGGTTGGCAGGAAGTGGACAGAGATGAGATGGGCTCAGAGTGGCTTTGCATGGAGGTCTCTATCATACTAGAGGTCCAGCATGTGGGGACCAAGCTGTTCTGAGTCCTTGGCATTTCTATGAGGACAATGACCAAACTTATAAGATACTAGAAATGCCTTTTACTTCTTTAAAGCATCTCCAGTAATTTGTCGTGGACTATCACAGTATTTTAAGAGAAGAAGGCTTGCTCAACTAACCTGTTGGTAGTAAGTGCTTTCAAGGTGTCTATGTTTATGACATCAGGAAACAGTATTTCTCTTAGCAACTTTGTCAGTGTGGCTTGTTTTGTAAATATCATCCCCCTTTTCCATAAATAGTATTCAGATAAATGCCAGCCCAATCACTGATATATTTCTGATAAATAGGACCAGAGCACTGAAACTTTATATGTGTGGTAATTTCACGATTGGAAATGGATATTCTATAACTATCTAGTTATAGATATTCTATATCTATAGTTATAGATGTTCTATATCTATAGTTATAGATATCCTATATCTATAACTATCTGCTTTTGCTTTTTAAATTTCATTATGTATATTAAGGTGTTATAACTTACAGACATTATACTGACACATAGCAGCTTCATCCTTTGTGTATTTAAATTTCTCACATTTTCCTATTTCAATTATTTATTAAGTTTATCATTCTTATTTTTAACTTGATTGAAACATGAATAAAGTATAATAAACTGTATATATGAGGAGGGACCCAAAGAGAATCAAAATTTATTTATAAAAAATTGTGTATTTATTCTTTCATGTTTAAACTTTACTCACCTTCAACTTTCTCAAAACTTCCAATTAAAAACTTTGGTTGACCATTTGCATCACAATTTGTGGAAGAGATGTCCCAATGTGGCAAAGAGGTTCTTCTACCATGACAACACACTTGCCCACAACGTGCTGAGTGTTCAGCAGCTTTTGACCAAAACCAGCATGACCCCCATGTCCAACCCTCCCTTTTCACCTGATCTCGCCTCCAGTGCCTTTTTTTGGTTTTACCAGATGAAGATCCTTCTCAAAGGGAAATGTTTTGCCGATGTAGAAGAGGAGAAACAAAAAATGGCAGAAGCACTAAAAGGCATCCAAATTGACAAGTTCAAGAACTGTTTTGATCAGTGGAAAAAGCATCTTGATAGTGTATTGCATCATATCAAGAGTACTTTGAAGGTGACTGAAGTTTAAACATGTAAGAATAAATACACATTTAAAAAAATAAATTCCAGGTTTTTTGGATCCTATCATATTTAAAGTGAGCAATTTGATGCATCTTGGCATATGTGTATACCCACAAAGCCATCATTTCACTCAAGACAGCAAATGTTTCATCATGGCCAAAAGATTCCTTGTGCCCTTTGTAATCCATCTCTCCAGCCACTCCCATCTCTCCAGTAACTGTTGATTTACTTTCTACCATTGGAAATTAGTTTTCATGTTCTAGAGTTTTCTATACATATAATCATATAGTGTGCACTCTTATTCATTCTGGCATCTTTCACTTCACTTAATGACTTTGATAATCTTCTGTTTAATGGATGTGAGGCATGCTCTTTTTTGTTACTGTGTAGTATTCCCTTGTATGGATGTACCACAACTTACTTATCTGTTCATCTGTTTTGCATAATTTTTCAACTTAATTTTCTCTGTGAGCATTCTTGTATGAGGCTGTAGCATCAGGTACTTTCATTTCTTCTAGGTGTCATTCATCTAGGAGTGGAATGGGTGGATCATATGGTATGTGTTTGTTTAACTTTTTAAGAAATTGCCAAACTGTTTTTTTTTCTTTGAGTCAGAGTCTCAGGCTGCCCAGGGTCAGAGTCAGTTGCCCAGACTGGAGTGCAGTGGGATGATCATGGTTCATTGCAGCCTCAACCTCCTGGGCTTAGGAGATCCTTCAGCCTCAGCCTCCTGAGAAGCTGGACTACAGTCAAATGCCACCATGCCTGGCTAATTATTTTCATTTTTTGTAGAGACAAGGTCTCATTATATTACCCAGGCTGGTCTTGAACTCCTGGGCTCAAGCAATCCTCTTGCCTTGGCCTCCCAAATTGCCAGATTACAGGCATAAGCCACTGCATCTGGTCCCAAACTAGTTTTTAAGTGGCTGCACCATTTTCTTTTCCACCAATGTTGTAGGAGAATTCAGTGCTACACACCCTCACTAATGCTTTGTGTTGTCAGAGTGAGACTGCAGAGAAGTGTTTTTCTGTTTCTGCACATTTAGTAACTTCTATTTTCCTGGGGCCTGGATTAAGGATAAGCATTGGAGTTAGTGGGAGATTTACCCCTTGAGAGGATTGTATTTCCACGTGAAGGAGTGATGAAACTTAGGACCATGGAGACAGTCCAGGGTTAGAACGCAGAGCAGCTGGCCTTGTCTTCCCCTTGAGATATGGATTTACAACCCATGGATATGCACCCTGCAGCTGTTTGTCCCCTTGTGGTGAGAGACTTGCTCCCATCCATGGGTAATTACACTCTTCGCGTATGTCCAGGGGTAGCAACCGGCATCCACACTCTATTCTGCCAAGGAGAGCATATTGACACCAGGGAGAAAATGTGCAACACCCTTTCTGGGGAGGTAGATGGAGCCTCTGTCTCTCCCATATAGACACCCGGATTCATAATTTTGGTGTTCCTCGTCTGTGTTACAAATCTCAGTATGGGTCGGATGACATCTGGCTCTTCCCACGTTACCTGGGGCAGGAATTGGGTTCAGAGGGGCAGCACTGGTTATTCATATGTCTAAGTCACAACTAATCTGCCTCTGCTCCAGGAAATCCGGTGTTTACTCTGAGGAAAATATGAATAAACATAGGTATTACAAGCTTAAGAGTCAATTTTGAAAAAAAATTTTAACTGTTCTGATTGCCGTACTGTGATATCTCTCATGGTTTTATTTTACATTTTCCTTTTAATGATGATGAACCCCTTTTCATGTACTTACTAGCTATTTGTGTATCTCTCTCAATAAAGTGCTGGAAGTTTCTGACATCCTTAGGCTGAGCTGTCTTCTTGTTGGGTCGTTAGTCTTATTTGTTGTCCTCAGGATAAACTCCTTTATGCATATGGGTTGTGAATATTTTCTCCCCTTCTGTGACTTGTTCTTTTTTGTTTTCTTGACAGTATCTTTTGAAGGGGAAAAAGTTTTGGATTTTAATAAGGCCCAGTTTGTAGATATTTTTCTTTTAGGCTTCACATTTTTGTATTTTTTTCAAAAGACCACTGTCTACCTCAAGATGATAAAAATGTTCTGTTTCTTTTCTACATTTTGTTGTTCTAGGTGTTATATTTAGGTCAATGGTCCATTTAGAGGTAATTTGGTCCTATGATATAAAGTAAGGGTCATTCCTGTTTTCACGGACTGTGTTGCTTCTGCTTTCTTAGGTTGTCTCTGAGGTTTGGTGATGCTGAAAATCCCAGAGGTCTTGACATAAGGTAGGTAGGACACTGCTTTGGAGGATTGTAGTTTCAGTACTTCAGATGAGCTCTGTGTGATTTCCTCATTCCACATGTGTATATCAAGGGCTTGCTATGTGCCCAAGCACGGTGACACACTGGATGCTGTAGCTCCCTGATCACAATAAGTCAGTGGCGTGACATGAGAGGACCCTGTAGAAATGCTTTTTTTAGTTTTTAACATTTACCATTTTACCATTTATTTATACTTATAGTTCTCCTTGCTCAGTTAGGGGCTTAGAGAACTCAAAAACCTGAGAATGTGGCATTCCTTTCTTCTGAGCAAAGAATAAAATATAAATAAAGGTGAGAGCATTGCCTGAGCCCACAGGTTTGAGACCAGCCTGGGCAACATGATGAGACCTTGTCTCTACAATAAATCAAAAAATTAGTCAGGCGTGGTGGTGCATGCCTGTAGTTCCAGCTACTTGGAAGGCTGAAGTGGAATGATCACCTGAATCCAGCAGGTTGAAGCTGCAGTGGCCATGAGTGTGCCACTGTACTCTAGCAGCCTGGGTAACAGAGTGAGACTCCGACTCAAAAAAAAAAAAAAAAAAAAGCCTTAAGGACTGGGGCTTTGGTTTGCAATTATTTTCTGTAGCTTCTTACAATGGATTGCACTCATCATTTAACAACAGAGAAAAGCCTCTTTATTGGCATTCTCCAGCAGACAACCGACCCAGCCTACAGTTTCTAGGACTAGGTCTGGAATCACGTGTCTGCTAGCAGCTTTATCTACACAGGTAGGAACCGCTGCTGGTGGGGAAAACAGTCTGAAGGCATTACATTTTTTTTCTTATAAAAATATAGAACTTCCCTTCCTACAAGATGGGACATTTAGTGGGACAAGTGGTTGTGTCTTTACTGTTGCCAGGAGACCAACAGGAGGTGTTAGCGCAGTCTTTCCCGAGCCATGCTCTGTGGGACACGTCTGCTCCCTGAAAATATTTACAAGACTCTACATCTGTGGTCAGATGTGTTTAGGGAAACTACAAACTGTCTCTTCCTCTGGGTGATTCATGGCGTAAATTTGTCAATTAAAGTTTCTGAGAAGACAAGCTCTTAAGGAAGACAGCTGCATGTTGTGACTTGGTTAACCTTGTGTTTCCTGAGCTTAAGCTTGGGACGCTCTCTTCCTCAGAACACTGTCTGCATATTGTGGGAAACCATGTTTCACTGATCATCATTTAGAAAGTACACGCCATCATCTACCAGAGCAGCTTTAGAAGTAAACAGAATCCCACAAGGTGACTGGACACATACACATGACAGTTTCATATAAAAATGGGCAATTTATTTATTTATTATTATTATTTTTTTGAGCTGGAGTCTTACTCTGTCGCTCAGACTGGAGTACAGTGGCCGCTCCCGGCCATTGCAGCCTCGACCTGCTGGGCTCCGGCGATCCTTCCGCCTCAGCCTTCCAAGTAGCTGGAACTACAGGCGCGTGCTACCATGCCTGGCTAATTTTGATTTATTGTAGAGATGAGGTCTCGCCAAGTTGCCCAGGCAGGTCTCAAATCCGCGGGCTCAGTTAATCCACTCACCTCGGCCTCCCAAAGCGCTGGGATTACAGGCTGAGCCACCGACCCCGGCCGAAATGGGCAATTTTAAAAAAACATTTTATTTTTGTAGAGATGGGATCTCGCTTTATTATCAAGATGGGGTCTTGAACTTATAGCCTCAAGCAATCCTTCGTGCCTCAGTCTCCCAGAGTGTTGAGATTATAGGCATGAGCCATCATGTCTGGCCTAAAAATGGGCAATAATTTTTGATCTGTAATAGACCTTTTTTTCTGAAATGGAAAATAGCTTTGTTATTATTATATTATAATTTTTTCTGATGATAAAGACATGTGGCAGAAGCTGTGAGCTCCTTGTCAAGACCTACACATGTCTTTCCATTTTCGAACACCGGAGCCCCCTGGGACTTCTCTCAGCCTTTCTCTTAGCTTTTTCTCAGCTTTCTTTGGTGAGGGGTTGTGGGGAGGCACTGTCCCACTCTTGTCTAACAGACCGGCAGCTGGAGGAAGGTGCCAATACCAGTTCCCTCTCCTACCGAGGCAAGAGGCCTCGGGCGTGTGCTGTCCTCCGGCTCCGAGCTTCTCCACAGCAGGCAGCCCCCTTGTTCGCTGGAAACCTGCCTAATCATGTGTCCTTGGTGGCTGCCTTCCTTCCCTCTGCCATTTCTCTCCACTGTACATATTTTGAAGGACTAAATTCCCAAGAATATTTCCTGTATTCACAACCGTGTCTCGGGCTCTGCTTCCAAAGAAGCCGGAACTAAAACAAGAAAAACCATTGAAAATAGAAAGATCAGAAAGTATTGAGCCATTGAAAGAAGAAAATGGAAACCACCGATAATCCAAGCAGCATTTGTTAATCACTGTTAACACTGGAATCTCTATCCTTCCGGATGTTTTTTTAGTGCAGTCACACTTTTAAAAAATGAAGTAAAAATGATCATGGCATCAGTACATTATAACTTCTTCATGGCTGGAGAACGTTCCATTCCAAAATGGTTGAGAGGAAGGGTCCCAGGTAGAATTTGAACCCAGCTCCAACACCTGCTTCTGAGCTTGCTTGCCCAGTATTTAACTCTTGTGTCTTGGATGCCTTGTCTGTGAAGTGCAGACGGTGCCATTACCTGTCTCAGTGTTGCAGTGAAGATTAAACACAATACACACATAACATGGAAGGTGGCAGGCAGGTGGGGAGAGGGCTGGTACTGCTGTTTTAAACCACAATTTAGCTAATACTTTATTGATGTCCACTTATGTTTTTCACTTTTTTTTTTTTGCATAAAAACACCACAATCAAATGTTGATTCTAAAAAAGAGCTCTGTGTGCTTTTTCTTTTGTGGGCATTTGCACTGCTTCCCTTGGGACCACCTTGACATTTCTTCCCCCTGCCCTCAGAGGCAATGTGGCCAGCCTGTCCCCTTGCAGGCCAGCCCCCTTCCAGATGAGAGAGGGCGCCCTTGTACCACCTTAGGGAGTGACAGTGTTTACAACTTCCTGCAGATTCACCCTTGCCATCTACGGCCGGTTGTCCATTCAGAGCTGGTTTGGTCTGCAACAAGTCGAGATTGTTCTCAACAACTCTATCGAGGCAAGCTTCAAGGCGACTGGCATCCATGCCCCTTTGGGTTACTCCTACCACTGCTCATGCGTCAGCAGCCTACAGGGGCCTGCTGCCCACCTGCTGCCCGGTCACATGGATGGTGCACCTAGCTCGTGGGAGGTCACCTTTGTCGATTTCCAGGTAATCAACAAAACATATGATCAACACACCTGCATGTTTGGTGCCAAGTAAACTCCATGTTGCTTCAACATACCCGAAACAAACAGATGTTTAAGAAGAAGAGAGGTGGGTGCCTTTCCAGAAGGCTGGTGTTTTGTCCTATATTTTACAGTATGAGATGGAATAGGCTGGTGAGTTTCTCCTCCCATGTCCCTCCTGCCTGGGGCTTGTGCTATGTCCAGGCCCATCCAGGAGCCACTGCTTATCAGTGAGAAATGCCACCCAGGCCCTCGTGGAGCTGTGGCCTGAGGCTGGTGACAGGCACCAAGGAGCCCATCATGGAGAGGCACTGTTGGACAATTATAGTATTTCCCTTGGGGGTAGAGCAGGGTTCTATCAGGGCAGATAAGAGGGACCTCTGGAGTGTGAGGGACAGCTTGGCAGTCAGCACGGGCACAGAGTTGGCAGCCCGGTAGGCAAAATATTCCCATGATCTTTTTGGAAGTATCCGGGGAAAGGCACGGGGCATAAGAGGTTGCTTTCACCACCAGGAGCTCAGGCTGAGACATGTTGTCACGCCTCTCCATCTTGTCTCCCTGTGAATGTAGCTTAGCTCTTCTTCCAACCTACGGAGACAGTAGGCAGGGCTCTGTGTGTCCCGTATGTGGCATTTCTGACCTTTTCCAGATACACGTGGATATTTGCACATATGCATGCTCTCTCCTTCCCCCAGACTGGCAACTGGCAGCTTGGGGTGAAGAAAGAGCGTCATCCTTTGTTTTTTTCTTTTGAATCTGGGTCTCACTTTGTCGCCCAGGCTGGAGTGCAGTGGTACAATCAAGGTTCACTATAGTCTCAAGCTCCTGGGCTCAGGCAATCCTCCTGCCTCAGCCTCCTGAGTGGCTGGGATACAGGTGCACACCACCACATCTGGCTAATTTTAATTAATTAATTAATTAGTTGATTAATTAATTTTGCAAAGACAGGGTCTCGCTATGTTACCCACGTTGGTCTAGAACTCCGCTCAAGTGATCCTCCCACCTCAGCCTCCCAAAGTGCAGGAATTACAGGTGTGAGCCACCATGCCTCACCTAGCTTTTATTATTATTTTTGTTTGACCTCATTGGGAATCCTGATGACCTCCTTAAAAGACTCTTCCTGTCTACTTCTAGTACTAAATCAAAGGCAGAAGAACAGAGACTAAAAATCTTTGTAAAATTTAAACTAACTCATAAAATTTTGAGTATGCTTTGAATTTTAGAGATACTACAGCAGTGGTGGTTTTATATGCACAAGAATATTTCTAAGAATCAGATGAAAAGAAATTCTATTCAGAGCCTTGAAATCAAGGTTTTATTTAGAGCCTTGAATTTCCTGACCCTCTTAGCTATAACAGCCTTGCACCCCAGGGTTTCTGAGTCTATCCTGACTTGGGGTTGAGTTTCCCTGTCTCCTATGCACCATCACACAGGTTGGATTGTGTGTTGACATCACCCAGTGAGCACAGCAACAGCCTATCAAGTCTGGCCTGGTTGGCCCAGTCACCAGTGCACTGGAAAGTGCCCTGGAGAGCAGGGCCACGGCCTCAGCCCTTTTCTTTCTCCTGCAGATCCAAGGCTTTGCCGTCATGGGGGGCCACTTTGCCAGGGCCCGGGACTGCACATCTGCATCCTTCCCGCCAGCTGTGCTGATGGGCCTGGCAGTGTCCCTGGTCCTGCTGCTGGCGCTGGCCTCTGCCCTGCACATGCTGCTCCACCTGCAGCGGCTGGATGGACACTATGATGCTGTGACCTCCCCTGCCCACCTCCTGCCACTGGGACCCTATGACATGGCCCAAGAGGAGCTGCTGGGGCCTCGGGGGCCCTGGGCCATGCGCTGAGCAGCCAGACTGGCAAGGTCCACGTGTGGTGGCCAGGCCTCCCCAACCCGGGCACCAGGAACATGGGGAGAGGTGCTTCTGCTCTGGCTGTTTGACTCGTGAATGGAAAGTTTCCACCAAACGACTTGATTAAAGAGAAAAGGAATATAGTGATATTGTTTCTGAAGTATCTGCTGGCCTGCTCTGGTAGACTTGGCAAAGAAAAGGGTCTCAGGGATCCTGTGGAGACAAGTGTGGCTTATGTATATCTGACAAACAGTGATAAGCATCACTGTATGTGGCCTCAAAGCTTATTTAAATGCAAAGGGATGTTTCAAGTAGGAAGACAACAAAACAAAAGCAGAGAGAGAGAAAGAGAGACAGACAGTCAGACACACACAGAGAGACAGATGGGGTGAGAGAGACAGAGAAAGATAGAGAACAGAGATAGAGGGAAAGAGAGATAGAGACAGAGGGAGAGGGAGGGAGAGAGAGAGAGTAAGAGAGAGACAGAGGGAGAAGGAGAGAGAGACAGAGTGAGAAAGAGACAGAGTGAGAGAGAGAGACAGAGAGAGATGGAGAGAGACAGGGAGACAGAGAGATAGATGGGGAGAGAGAGATGGAAAGAGAGAGACAGAGAAAGAGAGGCAGAGAGATGGAGAGAGAGAGAGAGGGAGAGAGGCAGAAAGAGAGATGGAGAGAGAGGGAGAGACAGAGACAGATGGAGAGAAGGAGAGAGAAGAGAGAGAGAGAGAGAAGAGAGGGAGAGAGAGAGAGAGGGAGAAAGAGAGATAGAGGAGAGAGATAGAGAGAGGGAGAGACAGAGAGAGGGGGAGGACGATGTGATATGGAGAAGGAAAACCGACAACACACGTGCTCCTCCTTGTCTGGCCTGTCTGGATGTGGTGAGTATAGAGGTCATAAAACCCAAGTTTATCTGTCAGCTAAGAATTTAAACAATTCTATAACATAATTTTTGCATTTTTCAGAAATTATTTCCCACTTTTGTTTTAAAAAGCCCAGCTTGTTGTCCTTATTTTCTTTTCCCCACACTGTGGAGAGTACTCTGGTCAGCAGGGTGGAGCCCCTTGCTCAGGGGCCTTCTTGTCCTTCCCTTTGCTGCTCAGAACAGCACAGTTCGATCTGCATGGCAGGGGACAGTTGTGCCAGTCTTGCCCTACCCATCTGGCCATGGTGCCAGGGTTGATCTCTCTCGTCCGGCCTAGACCTTGTCAGCTCTCCCGGGTGCATGCACATGTGATAAACAGCAGTGCAGAGCAGGGCAGCATGCTTGCTGTATAGATGGCTTTATGACAGTCCTCCCTTGTCCTCCTGATGAGAAGCATCCCCTAGTTGCTCCCTCGTGGGCACTCAGGGATCCCCGCTGCCACTCTCAGCCCACCTTCCTTCACATGTTACCTCATAATCCTGTTCAGCTCCTGGCAGCGGCTGAAGGCGGGTTCCCTCTCCATCCCCAGAAGCTTCTCCAACAAGCCTGTCTTCAAAGGATTGTGGATATGGAAAGTGCGGTGTGTCCTCCTGGCAAGGTTTGCACACAACCCAGGTTCTCTGAGAGATGCCCCTACATGAGCTTGGGATGCAGATGGGACAACGGCATGCAGGTCAAACACTGAGAAGTGGCAGCTCTGGGCAGTGTCGTGATGGGCCTCCTATCTTGTCCCAATGCAGGGCCGGGAGCGGAGACACGGACACTGAGTAGTCTCATGGTGGGGTTTCTGGTTGCATTATTCGCAGCTGTGAAGGTCGGTGTGGTTTCGGCCCTCTCAGAATTCCTTTCTGTTTTAATACAGAGTTGATTCTGTAATCTGGAATCAAGAATCCTGATTTACGTAGTTGTCAGCTCCAAGATGGTGGCAGGGAAGAGACAAGAAAGTGAGAATCTGGGGTTGATGGTCTGACTCCATTGGGCTTAAACCAGTGGAAATGCTATTAGCACTAGCTAGTGGCACCCTGACAGCCCACTCCTGGGCAATGAGACAGACTTAGATCGCTGTTGCCTCAAGCACCAGAGGATGGTATAAATGGCTGTTAGACAGGTGTGGGCACATGGCGGGTAGATGGAATTTATCGTTCAAACGGGGACACTTTTGAAAGTGAGAAGGAATGTCATTAACACGTCTGAGATCCCAGATGTAAACAGGATGGTGCCGAGTAGGCAGGACGTAGAGTCACCCTAGCAATGGATGACACCTCGTGGGTGTGGCTGGGTTTTTAACTGTGCTGGACAGCTTACAGAAAGAAGGTATTTGCTCAGGATTTTGAATTCCCATCTCAGGCATGGCTTGGTGAGTTTCTGTGTCCAAGCCAAAGGGAATCCTTGCCATAGTTGGACAATCAGACACAGGCCACTTCCTACCATTGCCAATCTGCAGGCCAGCTGGAAGTCACAGCCTTGCCAGGTATCTTACACGAACATGAGACTATTGATTACAAAAGGGAGGAGGCTTGAGGTTAGGAATGGTAACTTTTGGGGGGCTTTGGACAACTTTAGGAAGACTGGGCTCCCAAGCCCCACTACGTTTTTCTCCTTAGTAGAAGCGGCTGCTGTGAGCTGCAGCTGTTCCTGTCTTGCTTGAAGACCCTGTGGTGACCTCCCCAGAAATAGTTCTCTTGTCGGGGTGCCAATTTTCCTCACTGCCTCTAGGCAATTAGAGTCACATTTTAGCACATCCCAGGAAACAACTGCAAAGTCAAATTTGGGAGAACAGAATTGTAAAAGTAGTCTTGCTTACTTATGAAAAACAAAAGATTTGGGGTGATGTGTGAGAATGGAATTGGAGATGCTAGCCAGGGAGTGAGGCATAAGGAGTGAGGCATGATTTTAGGGTGGGCTGGAGTTTTTGATAGGGATTTTCTTCCCAGAGATTTGGGATTAAATATGCTAGTTTGAGCAGCTGGGAGTGTTTCTAACAGTTTGCTCAGATTGTTGATTAAAACTTGGCCTCAACAGTGGAGTGCACTAAATGAAGGAGAGAAATAAAAAGTTCCCTAGTATTATATAGAGAAAGAAAAGAGATGCACTAATCCAGAGAGCTGGGATGTGGGGGTGGACTCATCACATGTCCACCCCCCTTAACTGTCTTCCTCTGTGAAAACCTGGAGGATACTCCCTTTGTCACATACTGAGGAATATGCTGGGGAAATAGCCTCAGTGCTTTGGAAAGTGCCCCAGTGGCCATTCCTGTGGGTTGTAGAGGAAGGTAGGTTATGTTACCCTTGAAGCAAAGTACTTAGTCTCTAGGGGGATACTGAGGTCCTGGAGTGGCAGAGGGTAAGCTGCAGTCACCCTACTGTAGAGAGGACTCCAGTCAGTAGGGTGAAGTCTCTTGCTCAGGGGCCTTCTTGTCCTTTCCTTTGCTGCACAGCTTGATCTGTGTGGCAGGGGACAGTCATGCCAATCTTGCCTTTCTCGTCTGGCTGTGGTGCCAGGGTTGGTCTCACTCATTTGGCCTAGACCTCGTCAGCTCTCCCGAGTGCGCACATGTGAGATAAACAGCAGTGCTTAGTAGGGCAGAGTGTTGCTCTGTAGGCAGCTTCATGACAGTCCCTTGTCCTCCTTCTGGTGCCCCTAGACACTCCCTTGTGGGCACTTGGGGGCCCCTGATGCTGCCCTGACCCACCTTTCCTCACATGTCGCCTCTTAATTCTGTTCAGCTCCTAGGGGAGACTGAAAGTGGCTTCCCTTTCCATCCCCCGAAGTTTCTCCAACAAGCCTGTCACCTACAAGGTGGAAGGTGGGAGTGTGAGTCAGATCAGGTTCTGTGTGTCAATGACAGGTTGTTCTATGACATGTAGCTGGACAGTCCACTGAAGAACTCTAATGGTATGATAATTATAGTAGTGGTAATGATGTGATCTAGATCTAAATACTCAAGCCATCGTCATACATTTCCAGAGCTGAGTGTGTTCCTAACATGGATTCCTTGAGCAAAGAAGAGACCTCTTAAGAAAGTTCAACAGGCCAGGCTCGGTGGCTCAGCCTGTAATCCCAGCACTTTGGGAGGCTGAGGCGAGTGGATTGCCTGAGCCCATGGGTTCGAGCCCAGCCCGGGCAACTTGGTGAGACCTCATCTCTACAATAAAATAAAAAATAGCCAGGCGTGGTAGCGTGCGCCTATGGTTCTGGCTACTTGGAAGGTTGAGGCGGAAGGATCGCTGGAGCCCAGCAGCAGGTTGATGCTGGGGTGACCATGAGCGTGTGTGCCACTGCACTCCAGCCTGGACGAAGGAGTGAGACTCCAAAAAAAAAAAAAAAAAGAAAGCTCAATGGTCTTCATGTCTACTGTAGAACATCATTATGAACAAGTAGAACAAGTATGCGTATGTCCACCGGGTCTTCATTTTTCTGCTTTGCTTCTGAGATGTTCTGGTCTTCAAGTAAAGATGCTATACTCTTCTAATAGACACCTTCGGTATATGCCCACTAAACATGTGATTACAGCTCTAGGATGGTTGGTATTTGACAAGAGGCCCGAGACGTGTGTCTTTCTGGGGGATCTGGAGCAAAATGGCAGCAAGGTGATGGTTGACCCAAGTAGGAGTTGACCAGGTAGGTGAGGTGCAGAAAGACAAACATGGCAGAAGAAACATGAGTGCAGAGACTGGACTCTGTCCCACGTGGAAAGCTATCAATGCTTGTATGTGGGCAGGCACATGAAGTGTGTTTAGAAGGGTGAAGAGGGGAACACTGAGATGAGGGTGGGTCCAGATCACTGTCCTCACCCAGAAGACTCAGCATCTGGTTTGAGGCCATTGAGAGACCCTGAGAGTGCTTTAGGAATTCAGAGCAAGATGATTACATGGTGTGTGTGAACAGAACAGAGACAGAAGTGCCAGTGACCGGAAATTATTGTGCTACTTTAGGCAAAAAATACTAGGACAGGAACTATGTAGAGTGGGGTGGGAGATAGAAGCTAGAAGAGACGTTAGATTAACAACCAATTGGTGCATACAAAAGACTGGTAGGCATCTGACCTGGGGGGTGCTAGTCTCTGCAGTCAGGGAGAAGACATACATGGTGGTGAGAGTGGGGGGCCCCATAGGAAAGCCCTGCAATGGAGGACAAACAGACAGCTGGATGTGTGGATCTGGGGCAGAAGAGGGAGATCTGGGACCACAAATGGGAATTCAAAAACATGGTGGATGCTGTCAGTGCCTATTCCATTGGCTCTTGGCATTTCAGAGCATCCTGGCCCACCTCTCCCAAGGCCTGGGGTTGTCCTCAGGGCTTCCCTACCAATGTCTAGTCAGGGAGGTGCTAAGGGAGTTATGTCCCCTAGGAGTTGCCCTCAACCAATGACTCTCAGGGATCATGAATAAATACCCCAGCTCATCTGTCCCTTGATTGGGGTGATCCTGGAGTATGTTTTATGCTGTTTCCTGGAGCTCCCCGCAGGACTCAGCCTTTTACCTGCTGTGGAGTCTTGCTTGACAATGTTCACTTCATGGGCCCCTTCTCTTCCCTGTCTCACTTCTCTGCTCCCCCAGTGTGTTCCTGGGGCATCCCCTCCCACATAAGCTGTTTATATCTAACCAGGATCTACTTCTGAGGAAGCCCAAACCAAGATAAATACCATGTGGGAAAAGCTGAAACTAGGTGGTAGTGGTGATGGAGAGACAAATGAGACCACCCGAGGAGAAAATGGTAGACCCCCAGGAACACCATCACTTATAGAGTAGGATGAGAGGTACGAATCTGTAAGGAGCTGGCATAGGGGACATTCAAGAAGAAGAAGACAGAGCAAGGAAGAACTGTCCCTGGAGCCAAAGAAGAAAGACTTTCAAGACGAAGGGAGTGGTCAGCCATGTACAGTGCTGGAGAGAGATCAAGACAGGGTGGAGAAGTGTTGATGAGCTGCAGTCCTGCAGCAGGAAGTCAGCAGTGAGCACCACTCCAAGGAAAGAGGGCATAGAGAGCTCAGGATACCTGTTCTCTGGTGTTCTCCAAGAGAGAGTGCTTGGGGCTGGTTGACTGTCTTCTCAGAAGGCCACGATTCCTTTCAAGACAGCCTTCCCCACTTGACTTCTCCCAGGTGCCAATAACTTCTTCTTCCTTTGTTGCTTTAGCCTCAGGGATAGTGACTCCATTGCTACCAGCCTCAGGTCACTCCACCATCTCTGTGCCTTTCCTGTACCATTCTGGGACCTTTATAAATGGTCCCGTTTAAATAAACTGTACCTAAATGACCCCAGGTTGAGGGTGCCATCTGCTTTTCTGTTGGAACCAGACTTTCACAGACATTTAGACAAACTAACATATAGTCATTGCTTTGTTAGTTTTATAGCCAGCAGTTTTACAGTTCTTTACAGAAAGAAGTAAAGACAGTCATTTAAATAAGATTATTGGAAGATGGAAGAACGTAAGCATGTTTTAGGGGGAGGCAGTGTTTTAGTGTTGTTTGTTTTGCCTGCTGCTGCATGATGACCAATGATGCCCACCTCATACTCATGCCCACAGAGATGCCTGATTATTCCGATTTCTAGGACTCCACAGCCTGGCTTCCTTTGAGAAACTGAGGTAGACTGCAGGCCACAGAGGACTCCCAGGTGGCAGATAGAGCTTTCTCACTCATAGAATGTGAACATAAAATGTGAATACATAAAATATAGCTAGGCACAGTGGCTCATGTCTATAATCCCAGTACTTTGGGAGGCCGAGGTTAGGGGATTGTTTGAGCCCGGGAGTTCGAGACAAACCCGGGCAACTTGGTGAGACCTCATCTCTACAATAAATAAATAAAAAAATAGCTAGGCATGGTGGTGCATGCCTATCGTCCCAGCTACTCAGGAGGTTGAGGTGAAAGGATCACCTGAATCCAGCAGGTCAAGGCTGCAGTAACCATGAGTGTGCCACTGCCCTTCAGTCAGGGCAACAGAGTGAGACTATGACTCAAATAAATAAATAAAATGCAAATACATAAAATAGAAAATGTCAGTGAAACTGTGAAAATGCAGCAGAGGTTGGGCATGGTGGCTTAAGCCTGTAATCCCAGCACTTTGAGGGGCCAAGGCGAGAGGGTTGCCTGAGTCTGCAGGTTCAAGACTAGCCTGGGCAACATGGTGAGACCTTGTCTCTACAATAAATAAGAAAATTAGCCAGGCATGGGAGCGCATACCAATAGTTCCGACTACTTGGAAGGCTGAGGCAGAAGGATCGCTGGAGCCCAGCAGGTTGACGCTGGAGTGGCTGTGAGCATGTGAGCCACTGCACTCCAGCCTGGGTGACCGAGTGAGACTCCAACTCAAAAAAAGAAAAAAAAATGTAGCAGAATGTGAGAGTGAGAGGAAGCTCCTGAATCCTCACTAAATTATGTCAACAGCATCAAACAATCTGGCAGCTGTACAGGCCCACTGAATGGTGGCCCCTGAGTGAGGAGGAAGGAGCCAGGGTATGGGGACAGATTAACCAAATGAATACCAGAGAAGGGAGAAAGCTGGCGGAGCTTGATTCTCAGGGACACTACACTGGACAGGATTCCCTTGTGGGGGGATTCCTCAGTGGAGATGTGTAGAAGAGCCAGCCTTCTGGGCAGAATGTGAAACAGCTGTGCCTCCTGCCTCTGTCCTGCTGGGGTCTCCCGGACCCTCACATCTCATGGTCACGATTAATGAGATGAGTTGACCCAGCCTTGCTGTGAGACTCTTTGAGCCCACGCTTTTATTTCAGATTTCTCTCTGTATGGTGGGATGGGAGTGTTTCCACATGATGCCTTTAGCTTCTGAGGTCAACTGCACTTTATAAGAACCAAGTGGTACCAGAGCAAAGCCTCTAGTTCAAAAGCTATGGAATTTAAATGTGGTTTGGGTCTTTTGACATATATATATATATATATATATATATAGAACCAAGGTCTTACTCTATCACACAGGTTAGAGTGTAGTGGCACAATCACGGCCACCGCAGCCTTGACCTGCTGCACTCAGGCAATCCTTCTGTCTCAACCTCCTGAGTAACTGAGACCTCAGGTGCACACCACCATGCCCAGCTAATTTTTTGATTTGTTGTGGAGACAAGATCTTGGTATGTTGCCCCAGTTGGTCTCGAATTCCTGGGCTAAGAAAATCCTCTCGCTTTGGCCTTCCAAAATGCTGGGATTGCAGGAGAGGGCCCTTGCACCTGGCCACCTCTGATCTTTTTATTAAGAAAAAATAGAGCAAATGGAGGTGGTCTAGTTGAGTTGTGTAGTTAAAACTTTTTAACCTGTGCCACTGTGATGTGTGCCACATGGAAGTCCCCAGATCCTCTGGTTAGCCTTGTGTTTGCCCTCCTGATAAGTGGTTGAACCCCTCTACTGGGAGAAAGAAGTCTGCTCTACAGGCTGAGGACCCAGCAGAGGGTGGGCATGGTCAAGACCTACGCTCACTGTGTCCTGAGTTCTGGTTCCTGCCTGTGGTTCGCAGCCTTCCCTTCAGCGCTCTCACCCTCTCCCTTGGCTCTCTGATCCTGATGTTGGCATGAATATCACAGACTTTTATTGAGAACTGGGAAATCACAGGATAAATACAGCCCAGGGCAGGAAATCATGCCCAGGTTTCTGTCCATGGACATTTGATGCTTATTTCCTGTCTCAGGGGGCTTCTCACTGGCCATGTTCCCACCTTGGTCTGAACTTTCACCATCTTGGGAACCTTCTTTTTGTTCTTCTCCCAAATCTTTGTGTATCCTTCAGCCCCAGAGACCTACAATTCTTCTCTTCCCCCCACACAAGAGCCTCTAGCTCTTCTTTCTTATGTGGAACAATTTGATTCTTTTCTTTATGGACACTCTGTTGGAGATGGCAGAGACTCAGACCCTAAGAACCTCACTATTTATTTATTTATTTATCATCTTTTGTAGAGATGAGGTCTCACTATGTTGCCCAGGCTTGTCTTGAACTCCAGGCCTCAAGCGGATCCTCCTACCTTAGCCTCTGAAGTGCTAGGATTACAGGCGTGAGCCACTGCGCCTGGCCAGAATCTCATTTTTCATAACCAACATGCTCAGCATAATATTGCTCTCAAAGAAAAGAGACTCTCTCCCTCTTTAAAATTCCTTTTTTAAAAGCCGTCTTGCTGAAACTGAAGCCAGGTTTAAAATAACAACTCTTCATCTATCCACCCCCCTCCTCCACCCATCCATCCTGTTATATATGTAAGATGGACCTAATTTTACACTGTTAAGAGACTAAAAGATGTTCAGAAAGTCTAAGTTTAAGCCATGGGAGATACATATTATTTCTTTAATGAAAAAGTTATCATAGAAAAGTTAAAAATGTAAAGAGATTTTTTTGTTGTTCTTTGCAAAATACTTGGCTGTAGGATGCATATTATCATGGTTTTTGGTTAAGGAGCTAAGTTGAATTTTCAACTATATTACAAGGATAAAGGGTTTCCCAAAATGTTCATCTTTATCCAGCAATGGCATCATTCTGTATAAAACTCATCTCTGGCCTTCAGTTTGTTGCCACATTTATGGAAGGCATCTGACCTATACACAAGTCTGAGAGTCTCACTCTCCTCAAGCAAGGCACGCTCCGTTTCCCCTCAGTGTATCATCCCAGTGAGATCTGAGACTCTGATTTCTCTGTTTTGGGGAGACTCCAGGGAAATATACTGCTGAAGCCTTTGTTAAGCACTCTAACCTCGATCTTTAGCCTCTTTCTTCGGCTCCCACACGCTGGGCCATCCCTCTCCTGTGGAGGGTGTGTATATTCCCAGACTGAGCCTCATTTTCCAGGAGAATCTTCTTACAGTGATACTTCCACAATGCAGACTGCAGTGAAGCAGAGCCCATCCCATGTTGAATGCCCGTGGCCAGGATGCTGGACTTGCTGACCTCCATTTGCAGTTTGCATCTGTTTCATCCTCCAGCAGCAAAGGGCTGTCCAATTTGTTTTCAGGAGAATCAACCCTGAACTGACCTCAAGTGCAGAAAGAGCTCAAGAGACACAGGCAGATTTGGAAGCACATACTCTTTAGAAAGACTTTTCATAAAATCAATATAACAGCTGGATGAGGTGGCTCAGGCCTGTTATTTCAGCACTTTGGGAGACCAAGATGGGAGGATTGCCTGAGCCCAGGAGTTCAAGACCAGCCTCGGCAACTTGGTGAGATCTTGTCTCTACAATATATCAAAAAATTAGCCGGGTGTGGTAGCGCGTGCCTGTAGTTCTGGCTACTTGGAAGACTGAGGCAGAAGGATCACCTGAGCCCAGCAGGTCGATGCTGGGGTGGCCGTGAGCATGCCACTGCACTTTGACCTGGGCGACAGAGTGAGACTCTAACTAAAATTTTAAAAAAAAATCATTATAACATTACACATACAAACTAGGCATGGAGGCGTTTTTCTAATAAGAAAGAGAAAACATGTCACAGCTCATTAAACATTTAAAAAGTTATCTGGCTGTGTTCAACACAGCTTATTTTGAAATAAAAGTAGAACTATGATTCAACTCAGTAATCCCATTACTGGGTACCCGCCCAGAGGGAAATACATCATTATATCAAATAAATATCTGCACTTGTATGTTAATCACAGCAGTATTCACTATAGCAGAGACACAGAATCAACCTAAGAGTCCATCAGCGGATGAGTGGATAAAGAAATTGTGGTATATATATACACAATGGAGTACTATTTAGTTGTAAAAAAGAACATGTGAGTGGGAACAAGAGTAAGAAGGAGGTACCAGGTTTTTAAACAACCAGCTCTCTGTGACCTAAAAGAGTGAAGACTCACTCAAGACTGGGAAGACAGCAGGGAGCCATCCATGAGCGATCTGCTTCCATGACCCAACATCTCCCATCAGCCCCTGTCTCCAACACTGGGGGCCATATTTCAACATGAGACTTGGAGGGTGAACTATCCAAACTACAGCAACAATGATCTTTTGTTCATAAGACTCAGAAGATCTCATGCTCAATTAAGTAAATGAAAATCAGTCTCAGGCGAGTTTGTGGATGCCAAGGTCTAGATCCCAAGACCCCACCAGGTTTACCTGAGTGACAGGGCCCACCCTACAAAGCAATCTGGACCACAGAGTGCCTGTGGGACCTTCACACCCTCCACAACTCCACATTCCCAGTCAGAGTGGTTCCGGCGGTCCACTGTGGTCCAATCAGGTGTGCTTGGGCAGTGATTGGCAAGGTCAAAAAAAAGTCTCTTTTCTTGGCATTGGACAGGCCTCTTGCAAGACCCAGAGGATGGGTGGCAGCCGGGGCCACCTCCCTGAGCTTCTGGACTGCCTTCCCTGTCAAGTCAGAGTGGATTTGTGTTCTTTGTATCCTTGCTGTTTGGTGGAGGATCAGCGTCCACACCCTTCTACTGGAGGAAGGTGAATGATGTTACCAGCAAGTTCCGTTTTCCTGGGGCTGACAGGCTGGGCAGGGCTGGGAAGGACTTCTTAGCTCTGTTCCATATGTCTTGTTGGCGGTCCTGGTGCCCCGAGGTGCAGGAATTCCAGCCTCTCCTTCTCACACAGCTGGTTCCTAGTGACCATAATGTTCCATTGAGTAACTGGGCCTGTACTCCCTTTGTTAAGTTTTGTTTAATTTTCCAGCAGTCAAAATCTGGAAGGCTGCCACTTATGATGCCCTCTAGTGGCAATCTAGAGTTATGACTATTCTTCTGGATTTTATGGACTAAAACCAACTCAAAACCAAATCTACGTTCTGATGTATGGTTACCAGTTCTATATTTTGCACACAAGATCATTAGAGCCTCCTATACCCAATCATCATTATTTAATGTTAGGTCGAACTCCAGTAAATTACCATTTTTGTAGGTAAAATACAGTTGAATATTGCCAATTTCCTGTGGTTCAACCTAATATATGAAAACATATTTTAACTTGAGAAATATAAAAAGGATATACTCTTACAATAAAGAAATGTCTCTTAGAGTGAATTTGTTTAACTTTGTGAAAAATGCACTATGCTTCCCTTCATTTTCTCATTTTATCATGGTAAGATCTTGGGATGGTACTAGTTTCCAGGTACCTTTTTTTGAAACTCTCATCTAGTGAAACACACGTGAGTCTCCCAGAATGATTCTCCTTCCTCAGAACTCTTTTTTTCAGCCTTCAAGTCAGGGTGCTGGCCGTTCTGTGGTTCAAAGTCATGTTCAGAGAGCAGTCATGTTCTCTGAGATCCTCTCAAGTTGCTTTTGGGTGAATTCCTCACTTGCAACTAACTTGGGTATTTAGGAAACAAGTTAGCAGCACTCAATCCATTTTTACATTCCCTCTCATAAAGAACATGGTCACACTGATGCAAAGATCCCCAGGAACCTCCAGTGGTTCCTCAGTGAACTGTGCAAAGGAGCTCCACCAATCATGAATTAACAATGCCTCCCTTTGGAATCAACTTTGATCAACATCTTTGTGTTTTTTGCACCACTTTTCTTTTTATCATCTCGGACAACTTCCCCATCACCCTCAATTTCCTACCCAAGGGATCTTCATCTCTCTTACAAGCTATATCCAGACAGATTGTATAACAAACTGGTTTGGTTATTAAAAACATCTTTTTTGCTCTTGGCACAACAAGCGAAACCACTCCTGATGAAGAGAAAGCCTGTCCCATATGGTTCTCGAAAGAAGTACAACTTTTTGAATTTACTGTACATGTGAAAATAATAAACAATTTGCATTTCTTTCTTTTTCTAGTAATTCAAACTCTAACCTGAGGGTCTTTAAAGAATGGATTCATTAATTTCTACATTGTACCACTTTCTGAAATACTATTGATTCTCAGTGAAGTCACTAAACCTTAGCCAAATGTTTTAGTTTCTCTACCCCCTTTCTCTTTGTGAATCTGTAAATGCATCAGAAAAACATTTGCTGTAATGTTAGAATGTGTGTGTGTTGGCATTAAAAGTGTGGTTTTGTCCTTATGGGGAATCAAATAGAAGCAAAATGACAGTTAATTCCTGGTATCTGTAGTAATGGGGAACAGGCTGAGTTTGTACCAATAATGCCTGAAAAATGTATTTTAGAAATTAGACCGAGCCTCGTCTTTCACTAAACCACTTGCCTGAGAGTCCACAGCATCCAAGTTGTTCTTCCTCTTCTGCCTGGCTCTGTTGGCTCCGGGATGGGGAAGTGGCTGGCAGGAAACACTGGTAGAGTCAGAGGATGCTGTCTGAAATCTCATGGTTCTTAGATTGTCCTCAACGTGTTGGTTAGAGCTATTTTAGGGGAAGGAAAATCCTCAGTAAGATAAGGGAGAACAGTCTTCCTGCTCTTTCAGTAAGGCATCTTGTGATTTAAGAGATACCCACCAACACTCATGTCATCTCCTTTCTAAATTCAATTTTTAGCTAGTAGCTGAGAGACAGAAGTCCTGTCAAAAAATGATTTGAAGGCCAGGTGCAGTGTCTCATGCCTGTAATGCCAGCAATTTGGGAGGCCGAGGTGAGTGGATTGCCTTTGCCCAGGAATTCAGACCAGTCTGGGCAACATACTGAGACCTTGTCTCTACAAAATATAAAAAAAAAATTATCCAGGTGGCAGAATGGTGCTTATAGTTGCAGCTACACAGGAGACTGAGGCAGGAAGGACACCTGAGCCTGGGATGTCGCGGCTGTGGTGAGCCATGATCATGCCACTACACTCCAGCCCGGGTGACAGAGTGACACCCCCACTCAAAAATCAAAACAAAAAACATTTAAAATACAATTGAATGGGAAACACGCCAGCCCAGAGTCATTGCCTCTAGCCTGCAAGAAAAAGGATGGACTTGATGTACTTCAGCTTCTAGTCTTCGGGAGTTGGAGATGCTGTCCAAGCTCTCTGTGGCCTGGCAGCTCTCTTGGGGGGTCTCAGTAGACCTGGAACCAGCCTCCCTTGACCTGCACGCAAGTGGCTCACGTGCTGACAGGGCAGTGGCGTGCTGTGTTCGTGGCAGCCCGATGAGATGCTCCAAGGTTGAAAGCCACCGATTTGTTCTGGAACTGTTGCTGTTATCTGCTATTGAAATGATTTTCAATTAAAAAAACAAAAAACCCTGGAAAACTTTGCAATGCTCTGCCACTAACAGCAGCAATCCTGGCACAACTCTGTCAAAGTGTTGGCGATACATAGCAGTAGATACATAGCTGGTGATACATAGCTATCTCTCCAGATATGTATGGGATTATGGGAGGGGGAGGGGGACCCGCGTGAACTACATTAGAGAGACTCAAAATGCAAAGTGAAATGCTGGTTGTAAGTAAGGTTGGCTGTCATAATTAGTTCCAGATGGTTCCTTTGTAGCCAGGAGAGTTTTCCCCCAAAGCCACATTTCTTTGTTTGAATGTCGACATAGAAAATGCATTGGGTTCCTCACTGTTTCCTCATATGGCTTCTCCAGGGACTCGCCATGAGGCCCCGTGAGATGCCCACTGAGACAGAAAGGTTTTGTTCTCCATCTTACAGGCGTTCCGAGCAGCAGTGTTCTCAGTGCTGACGTCCACAGCCTCAGAACTGCAGTTTTCCTCTCCTCCTGGTCTTTGGCTTCTGGCTGTGGAGAAATTGGTCTCTCTCTGTGATTCACCTGTCCAGGATACTCATTGCCCTGGACAGCGGGTCTTATAGGTCTTGGGGTGTCATCGCCACTTGTCGTGAGAAACCAGACTCATCCCCAGGCAGGGATCCCCGATTCCCACGGAAAGCAGCCAAAGACAGGGACAGACGCCCTGGAGCAAGGCTTCTTGCCATGGAAAACCAGGGAAAGTCAGACCAAAGAAAACACACAGCCCATCACCAGAGAGGGTGTTGTCTCCAGTCTTTTCCAAGAGACATCAGTTGTTCCTTAATGTCTCTAAAAGAAAGCTAGTCAGAAAAAATAATTTGTTTCTAGTTTTGTCCTACTAACAAGTTTTGCCTGTTAAGTTACTTAATTGGATACAGTCATCAGTAAGGAATATGTAGACACACCCAGTATTTTTTATAAACGATTCTCTCCCAAATCTGCTTATTTAGTTTTGGAATCCAAAGCTCTTTTTTAAAATCTTCAAAATATTTCCATTTTAAGTAGATGGATTAACGCACACAATCTGTTTCTTCCTCACTGAGAGAAAACTAAATTGATGACTCATTGCTTTTCTACTGGCTGGAATTTGGTTTAGAATGGGATGAGCAGGTCTTCTCTCCGTGGCATGGATGTGGGCTTCCTCAGTGTCTGTGGGATGGGTATCCTGAATAGATTAGGTATTTTGCATCTAGCAAGATTCATTTGTGTGTAGAGTGAAAGATAGTTTATTATTTAATATTTTGGTGAGTAAACAAGACTTTTTCTTCCCTCTCTGTAGATTAATGTATTCATTTTATGTGCTGTTTTGTTTATTAGATTAATAATATAATAAAATATAATCCATTTTACATTAAATGTTCTCTGTACTTGACCAGTGAATCACACTAAAACTAACTTTTCCCATGGAATAAAGATTACTCATTACATGTGGCTAACAATTTTTTAGGAGAAAACAGCATATTCCCAGATCATGTGAAACATACCAGCCCTTAGTTTTGTATGAAATATCTAATGGAGTAAGCATGACATCGTTCCCCTTTTGAGATATCTGGATAACCACTAAAATTCTCCACTTTTCTTTTAGTGAACATGGAATCCAAGCCTGAAGTTTTGGAAAAGAAATATATAATTCACTTGTGGATATGAAAGCTTCTGTTTTTAACCATCTCATAATTTTTATTTTTCCTATGGGACATTTTGCTTTTATAACTAATTTTTGAAAATTATCGCTACACAAACATTGACCAACCAGAAATTTGTCATAATCTTAACATTCTCTTATTGTCAGGGTAGTATTGACTATGCACTTAGAAATTATCAAATGCCTGTGTAGCATAATAGCATTTAAATATTAGCTCAAATGCTAGTTATAATACATATTTTATTAATTTCCATATATTGTATTAACATAGTGCACATACTCTTGATTTTGGGCTTGTACAGTTACCATGCTCTATTATTTTATAATATTTAATAACTTCTTGTTGAAGCTAATTTTCCAACCTCAGCATTTTTTGGAGCTTAGGAACACTAACAATTTGATATCAGAAGTATGATAAACTGGAAAAAAATCAGTTTAATTAGCTTTGTATTATTCAAGACTTCAAATGCTTTAAGACAGAAAGCAAGTATGAAGTGTCTATTATTAATGCTATCTAGCATTGCCTCCCTAAAATTGATACTTGGAATACGTGTCCTCTAACAAATTCATTCACTCACTCATTTACTTGTCATTTACTTAACAAAGGATGTTGCACACCTACTATATGCCAGATACTCTGGTAGGGGCAAGACACGTTGGTACAAAAATTCAGAGATAGGCCTCTCTCCAGGTCTGGTTGAGTAACTGCTGACATCACATGTGCTGTTGTCTTTGATGTTCTGACACCTATGAACCCAGGAAGCATTCCACTGTGTTATGGAATCTGTGATCCTTGTTTATGACTTGTCAGGTTTGCCAACGTATTATCCTGCCTACAGAGGCCAGCTGTGCTCTAAAGGTGTTTTCCTTTCCAAAGTCTCTCTGACTTTCTGAGTGGATTTATCTACCTATGACTTCTAAGACACTGGAGTGGGCCGTGCACTGATGACAGGGTTGAGTGCCAGGAATGATGGAGATGCTTGGGCATGTATTGGAAGGTGTCCAGTGACTCTCCTTGCAGCCAAGGTTTGTGTCTTTCATCAGGGAAAGATGCCATAAATTTAACCAACTGACATGGTGGTTGGGGTCATGCTGACTGGACATTCCTCTTGCCTTCTGTTAGTGAACTGAGAGCTGTGGATAGCTTGTGCTGAGGAATGGGGTTGCAGGAACCTCTGTTGACCCACAAGATGGCTTAAAGCATCCAAACTGAAGTCATAGTCCCCTGCTGCCTTCCTCACGGAAACAGACACTCTTCTATTGGAGGCGCCAGTCTGACCCGTTCAAGACCAGCCTCATTCTTAGCATAGTTGGCCACCACAACTAGATGGTTCCTAAGTAGACCTGGCTAAGAATAGTGTCCTATTTCTAGAGCTCTTACACAGGAACTCAACACCCTCTTGGAGTCAGATAAGCTGAACTTTTCCCCAAGAGTTTTGTCGAAGTGAGATTGAGGAGGCCGGGACCCGAGGAAAACCCAGGCTGAGCAACTATCTAATGGGACTCCCCACAGAATCTGAAAGGTGGCATTGAGTGATGGTATGTTGAACTAAAAGTGCCTCTGGGTGTGCCTTGCTAGGGACCTGACTCACTGTCAGTTCCTTGAGCTCTAAAAAGATATAAACTCTGACCAACCATCAAATTAAAAATTCACTCAGTATCTTGCAGTTCTGAAACATTGGTACTCTCTGACATCTCTCCTTCTTGCTCTACTAAAATTTGTTGGAACATTGAAGCTCTGTCTAGCTTCTTTAAGCCAGAAAGACAGGAAGACCTCTTCTTAGGAGTTTCGATCTATAAGGGCTTATTATCCATCCCCCAATTGACTATCACCTTGCCATTGACATGGTTCTTGGTCCCCTTTCCTAAGGACCCTGACAGGGCAAGAATGGGAATCATCCCATTTTTCTTTTCTTCTTCTTCTCCTTATCCTCCTCTTCTTCTTCTTTCTTTGAGTCAGGGTCTAGTGCAGTGGCATGATCATAGCTTACTGCACCCTCGACCCTGTAGGACTAAGGCAATTCTCCCTTCTCAGCCTCCTGCGTAGCTGAGATTATAGATTCATGCCACCACGTCTAGCTAATTTTTCAATTCTTTGTAGAGACAAGATCTTACTATGTTACCTAGTCTGGTCTCAAACTCCTGGGCTAAGCAATGCTCTTGCCTTCACCTCCCAAAGTGCTGGGATTACAAGTGTGAACTACCACACCCAGCAGAAGCATCCCATTTTTATTAATGAGAAACTGAGGATCAGGTGATTACTCAGTAAATGAGAGACTTGGAACCAGATCCCAGGTCCTTGGACTTCTTTTGAGATAATCCCAGGACTTCATACTAGGCCCACTTGCCTACATGTCCAAGTCATGGTCCCCCGAACTGCTTTTCTCCATGTATCCATTTTAGATTGGCAAGAAAAAAAAAAGGCATTGGGACTGGAAATGGGTCTCAAGTCACAGCATCATATATGAAGCAAACAGCCTAATTTTCCCAGTGCTGACAAGGAGCATTTCTACAATATTCCTTGCATGATGCTCTGTAACCATAAGGTGATCACAATATTCTTTGTCTGAGGCACTATTGTTTCAGCATGGCTGCATTTGTTTAATGTGAATGGTTTCCATTTGACTGCCTTGTCCTCCCTTCTCTGGCCTAAATTATTTCTTCCAAGTTAGGATGCATTTTCTCCTTTGGCATCCATTAAAAATCACTGGCAAAGTGGCCACTTTCCAGAAACACTTCTGTGATGCCAGCCACAGGACATGGTGTCTAAAAATAAGAATCGAAAGAGAGATTTAGATTTAAGTTAAAGCCCAGAAAGAAATATCTCCATGTGTCTTGACAGAAATTTGGTAAAACCCATTCTAAGGAAAAGTGTGAGAGACTTGAAACCCTATTTCTGCCTCCTGCGAGCACCCTGGCCTAGTGGCTAGGGAGAGCCCATCCTCTCTCCTGACATCTCCCAGCAGCCCCTTGAGTTCTCCACTCCCTGGGAGGAGCTGGGCTCTCCATGGATGCGTCCTGGGCTCTTGACACTCCTATTTCCATTTGGCCATCGTTGTTGCTTCCTTTATGGAACTGATTAAGCTCACCAGATGATGAAACATGAAATCAGATAGTTTGGGAATAGTATGAGTAGTTTAAAATTTGCTTGAAATATAGAGTGGAAACAGACAAATTTTTTAAAAATCAAAAATAAGTAGTTGGGATCTCCCTACCCTTTCCTTCATCTAAAATTCCCTTCCAGTTCATTCCACAGGAATGATCAGATCCTAAAGGAAAGCAGTCTCATTTGTCTTTTTATAAGTCTTTGCTCAGTTTTCTCCTATATTTTTCATTTTACTTCTGATTTTCAAGTACACAGTTCAAGGACAAAGCCCTACGTCTATTCCAGTCACTTATAACTCCTTGAATGCACCAAACCTAGTATGTTGCTAGTCCTAGTGTGTTGCTAGTCCTTTCCTCTCTCCTTCCTCCCTCCCTCCCTCTATCCCTCCTTCCTTCCTTCCCTTCCTCTCTCCCTTTCCTTCTCTCTCTCCTTCCCTCGCTCCCTTCTTTCCTTCCTCTCTCCCCTCCCCCTCCAGTCTTTCCCCCTTTCCCTCCCTTCCTTTGTGTACACAAACTGTCAGAAATTCTGAGGAAAGGCCATTTAGGGATTCTTAATAATTTTGATGACTTTGTCTAGAAGATGTAAAAATAGAAATCAGGCTGGATCCAAAGATGAGGCGATAAACCCATTTACTTTGTAATGGTTACTGGCTTTTTTTCTTATGCATTTTCAAAGCCTTCACATGTGGTTGGACATCATTCCAGAGAGTAACAGTCAGGACAGTTCTGCAGCCAGTCCTCCTTTTCAGTCATCTACATGCTCACAACCCTGCCTGCCACACCCTTGTCCAGAGTTGGATTTAGATTTAGATTAATGAGTTTAGTCACTTGTCCAGGCTTGGAATGTGTCAATCTCCTTGTTACTTTTTGTAAGAAACCTTGGTTTCTTACTTTCTAATGACTGAATTGTCTCTTGTGGATTACTATAGATTTATACAAATATAAAACTTATTATTTTTCCCCAGAATAATTTTGCTCTTGTGTCTTTTGGACTCATGCATTTCTGGGAGGTTTTCTCTGCTGTGCACAAATTATGATGTCACAAAATCATGTATTTTAAATGTATGTAGCATCCCTCAGGATGTATTGGTCATTTTTCAATCAGACAGTCTAAACTTTTGTCTCAGGCTGAACCTAGACAAACCAGCTTTCAAAATGTTGAGTTTCTCTCACCGGGAAGATCATTCTAGGACCCAGCAGATCAAAAAGAGGATCAACAAGTCTGTGGATCACAGCATGTTCTTTTATTTGAATTTTTTATCTTATGAAAGCTATACTATTTGATTTTTCCAAATGGGCAAAGCTTATATAATCTTGTTGCTATGCTAAAAATGATTATCTCTTTAAGGTCCTTATGTATTTTCTGCAGGTTTGCTCAGTTCCTATTAGTTTTTCTCATTCTTAGTTGCATCATGAAAGAGATGATCTTTGCAGTTTTTCTGTCTCCATGAACAGCTGGATGTGTCTTTCCATGTGGCTTCTTGGAAGCTGGGACATTCTTCCATGGCACCAAGCCCTCAAGCCAGTTTGGCCTTCTTGCTTCAGTGTGACCTTGGAGGCCCAGCTCCTTTCTCTGCTGCTGTCAGCACTTTCCCAGGAACTGGGGGAAGTTTGTGAGGCCTCTGAGTGTGAGGTCATGAGGGGAATCCCACATTAGGAAACAGTGTGCCAGTCCTGTCTCAATAGAAATGATCTGGGTGGTGTCCTGCAGAGTCCTAAGACTGGCATCATTGGGCCTTCTTGAATAGTAGCAAATCCAGCTATGGCAAAGACAAGGCCTGGTGTCCTTCCAGGGAAGTCTGCCCAGCCCCTCTGGTGTGCCTGGCTATCTGGGGTCCCCACTGTTATGGATGTGTCCTGGGGAGGCACCACGTGTGCCAGCCACAACACGCAGTATCTGTTAGGAAGAGACATGTGGGTCCAGCTTCCACGGTTTCTTTTCTTCATATTATATCTAAGCTCAGAGCTCTGTCTCTCCAACTAAAGTACCATACCAGAGAACTGCTTCTAGGCCCTGAGGGCTTAAAGATGACCCAGTACCTTATTGTATTTATTTGAGTCAGTTTTTACTTTTTTATAATTTTTATTATTAAATAATTTTTCTTGTAGAGACGGGGTCTCACTATGTTGTCTAGGCCAGTCTCAAATCCTTAAACTCAAACAGTCTTCCTGCCTTGGCATGAGTCACTGTGCCGGCCTTATCTAAGTCATTTTTTAAAATCTCAAATTGATATATGTGAAATCTCAGTTTGTTCAGCCCAGTGCTCTTGGTGTTGTGTCAGAGGCCTAGGTCCCAAGACCAGGGACGAGGAGGACAGGGAAGAACCCCAAGGGATCAGTGCTCTTGTGCCCCTGCTGTCCACCCTGAGGTCACTGACAGAGGAGCCTGGGGAGGGCCTGACATGCACACATTGGGTGGGACGTCATCCACAGGACCTTGTAGAATCTGTTCCAGGGTTTGCATTCGCTTGGTAAGCAGAACATGTGACGCTTAAGGACATTTTTTTCTGCAGTGTTTTAGCGTGTGCCCAGTAAGGGAAATTCAGTCCATGTGTCCAAGATTCACTTACACTGAAATCATTAGAGTACTGTTCCGAGTTTTTGATGTCTGACAAGCCTTTCTACTTTTTCCAGAAGTTCTAAGTACTTTGCCAAGGGCAAGTCTAATTCCCAGCCAGAAAACCCAGGTTTTCCCCTGAAGTTGAAACCCTCTTCTCCCTCTTAGGAAGAGTCCCTCAGTGAGTCAGCACTCACCTGTCCTGTTTCCACGGGCCCTAGATGAGCAGCTTTGGCAGGTGAGATGGGACATGGCCAATGTGCACATCTGGACCCAACGTGGCCTGTTTCTAACTTGGCAAGAGGGCAGGGTATATTTTACTTCCACTCACCTCTGCATCACCAGAGACACTGTGGGGCACAAACGCCACATTCTTGAGTTCATGGGGTCAATGGGAAGGGAGAGGAAAGAGCCTCTCTTCCTGGAGGGGTCTGGGCAGACATGAAGGAGCACAAGGCTTGAAAAGGATGGCACTTCTCTCCTGCTTGAGATAAGGGTGGTGGCTGTCATGGATGGATCTGCATGTGACCACAGTCCTCCGTCCCTCACCTCACAGGCAGCTTCAGTGACCTCCATCATGGCACCCTAGGATATCATGTCTATAAATACACACACACAAACAAAAACCCAGTGACCAAAAAAGTCTGGGCTTCTAGTGACCCCGATCAACTGGCACGATTCCACATGTGTTTCCTGGTGTGCTGCTTGGACACTTTTGTGCCTGTGTGTTTGAGACCCCAGTTCAAAAAAAAAAAAACAAAAACAAAGGCAAGTCCTTAAAACATTCCATTTTAGGCTTATTCCTAAACAGGATGCAAAATTTGAGTAAATTGTAAAGATAAAATGGGAAAATGTTTTCACTTATAAAGAGGATGCCCCAAGTTCCCCGGTGATTGGATTCATCTTCCTCAGTCCCTAAGTGTATTTCGGTAGCAAATTTTGAGTAGTTCTTTACATCAATAGCTTAAAAAAAGTCAAGATTCCTATTTTTTAAAAAAATACATTTTACATAGCCACCTGAAACAAAATTTTGGCTAACATTTCTTATTCTCACGACTAAGAAGCATCTGCCTTCTAGCCTATTCTATCCTAATCAATCTTACTTACTTTTCTTTAAACTCTGGTTACAGTGACAGTGATTAAACTGGTTTCATAACCCACCGGAGGGTCCTTACCACAATAGAAAAGCAGACGCCGTAGCTGGGGTGGAGCCGTCAAAGGGACAGGAACAAGGAGGCACCTGGGAGATCTGCGGTGCCCGAAAGCCATCCTCTGGGTAGTGTGGAGTTTGACTTGGGTCAGGAAAGGGGCCAGAAGGGAGTTGAGGGTTGGAGGGGAATCACTTGGGCCCAGGAGTTTGAGACCAGCCTGGGCAATATTGCAAGATCTCATGTCTACAAACACACACACACACACAAATGAAAACCCAGCAACCAAAAGTCCAGGCTTCTCGTGACCCTGATCAGCTGGCACAATTCCACATGTGTTTCCTGGTATGCCGCTTAGACACTGTTTGTACCTGTGTGTTCAAGACCCCATGTAGGCGGGCACCGGCAGCCCTGGGAACCTGTGCCTCTAGAGGAAACGAGAAAGTGCCTAGTGTGAAATTCTCCTGGCTTTGTCAGACACTGTGTGAGGTGTGAGAGGAAGAGTGGGTTGTGGGGAAGGCCTTGAGTTCCAGCAGGAGGGGAGAGAGGACCTCTGGCGAGGGGGTGGCAGAGGACCACAGAGGACCGCAGAGGTGCCATGGAGTGTGTCATGGGAGTCTGGGACCCTCCTCAGGTCCTGAGAGAAGCAAAGAATTGGCAGTAGTGCTGGTCCCGAAACATCACACGGGCTGGACGCCAGGCACCACGAAGCCAGAGCAATGGCTGGAGACGAGCGCAGGAGACTTCTCTGTCCTGGGTGACAGGAGGACAGGACTATGGGTGCAGGAGCCTCCTCTCCTGGTGGTAGAGGACAGGACTGTGGTGCCCAAGCCTCCTCTGTCCTGGGCTGGGGAACCCCAATAGGACTGTGGGTGCATATTCTGGGTGCCAGAGTGAGACTTACATTGATGTAAAGAAAGAGGAAAAAGTGCTCCTTCCCGCCCAGCCTGCTTGTGGGTAAGATCTGTGTGTGTCATGGTGTTCATCTGGGATTTATGTTAGCTGTTTTGTTTCTTTTTCCTATGACTGGATAGTTGGCATTTATAGAAGTTAGCCCCTCATGCACATAGATGAGCTGATTTCTCACAATGCTTATCCGGTCGACCCTGTTGCTATCTGTATTTTGTAGATGAGAGAATGGTGACAGGAATAACCTGCCTCAAGTTCCAGTGAACAGCTGTGGAAACTGCATTTAAACCCAATCCTCTATACTGGAGTCCAGGCTCTCACCTTCCCTGTCCTACCCCCTGGGCATGTTGTTGGTGGATGGTCTGGGATGACCCTGCCTTGAGCTTCCCTCTGCTTCAGGGGTGCTTAGCTCAGGGATGGGCATCAGAGGTGCTGGCAAATGTGGGCTGACTGGCTGGTTGATGTGTTGGCATCCTGGGGATTCGCCTTCCTGAGACAGGAGAGTGGTGGCCCCACTTGTCACTGTATGTCTAGGAGGACGGTGTCGGGACGTGCTGCCCTTTGGGCTTGTGGCTCCACCCTCCTGCCCTCAGGTTACTGGGTGCAATAAGCCAATGTGGCATGCCTTGAAGCATGACTCCCAAAGGAGCCGTGAGCAGTGAGGACATTTGGTGATGGGGCGGCCATGCAGGGAATCCCCTAGACATGTTTTGCCATGACCTTTGTTGGGAGACATTGAAATGAGTTTTCTGGAGCAGAGACAAGGCCTGGAGGGAGCCTGGTCCTCCCAGACTTACACTGGAGCTTCCTGGGAAAAAGTTGCTTTCAGCTGCTGTGACTTTGGTTGCAATGAAATGTACCATGCGCAGAAGCACTCTCTGCAGGGCTGTCTCCACAACAAGGGTGGTGTGGACCCCCTGCATGCTCCCAGCAGCTAGGACCACAGAGGGTGATTCCACCATGTTCTGCATTGAGGCCAGGAGATAGCCTTGCTTGGGCTGTTGTCAACAGGGCTGGGGAGGAAGGGAGAACCTTTTCTGTTTTCTGAGCCTGGAAGGTAAAATAGTGAGGTTTTGGGGGCCACAGAGCAAGCTGTCTTGAAGGACTGTGCTGGCCTCCACAGGACCTGGGGTGTCTACCTGGTGACCCCTGCCAGGCTGACCCCAACTTGCTGGCTTCCCCTCAATCCAGAGCTGGGCTTCCAGGCTGGAAGTGGTGACTCACTAAGCACCAGCCACTGAGGGCCACATGCTGGACACATCCTGAGAGTCAGCTTGGCTGCTTGGAGATTGACTTTGGTGATTTCTAGATGGTCACTTGCAGTTGTAGAGGAGGTGTAGGGCCCTGGCACAGTTCCTGGCTGAGCACTGACCCTGAGGCCATGCTGGCCCCACCCTGGACAGGGGCAGGAGGCTTCTCCCTTGCAGGGAGCTGAGGAACCAGCCACATGTGGAACTTGGCCTTGGTTTGTCACTCCATGTGTGCTCAGTGGTGCAAAACTGCTCCTCTCATGCTGGAGTGGAGGCCAGAGTGGAGGCTGGAGAGGCCTTGCTTCTCTGTGACGACATGACTCTCTAAGCTTGAGGATGGACTCTGGACCTTCCTCTGCCATCAGCCCTTGGAAGATGGGCCCCACGACCCTGATGGCCCTTGGCAGGAGGACTCCAGGTTTGATGTTGGAAACACAGATCATCCACAGCCTCCTGACCAGATGGACACAGGCTGAGTCTCTGCTTGGTGATGGGCAGGAACCTAGGGCCCCAACACCCACTCCCTCCTCAGCATGGAGCTCTTGTGCCACTGGGGTTAGACGTTTCTGTGGATGTGTCTTTGGTGCTGAAGACTAGGGTATCGATGGGTCTGGGCAGGGGCTGCTGGTGGGCATCATGTGACTTTCATGCTCCCAGTGGGTATTTTTTATGGCAATGAGCCCTTTCTGTGTATGCTTAGCTTTCTTCCATCTTCCCTGGGGCAGGAGGGGGCTGACCCAAGGGGGCTGAGGAAGGTAGGAAGGTAGGTGTTGCTCTTCCATCTCTACCACACACATTCCTTTTACCCATGTCCCGATGGGACCTGGCTCTGCCCCAGGCAGTCCCAACCCCTGGACTACCACCCCAAATCTATGTGGGAGCTCAGCACTGGTCTCCAGGGGTGGTGTCATCCAGGGAGCTGTGTGGTCTCCTGTGAGGAGTGGGGCTGGGCCCTAAGACTGGGGGGTCTGAGTCCTCCTCCTTTCCTGGCCCTCTGAGGGTGGGGGTGCCTGCACCCACCTGGGGTCTGAGCCTCTTTCCTTGCTTGGCCCTCTGAGGGCAGTGACACTGGCCTGAGGTGTGAGCTTCCTCTCCCTGGCACCCAGGGTGGGTCCTGGGGGATGCAATGGAGAATTATGGGGAGGAGGAGGAGCTGTGTGGACCAAGTCCTCCCTCTTCACCAGTGGGGGCAGTGAGAGGAGACCTGAACACCAATCTCCACTTTCCTGCTCTGGCTGGCATGTCCACTCTGCCATGGTGCCCTGACACACTCTTCAGTCTTGGAATGTCATGGCTCCCAGCCATGGTCTGCAGGCCTCCTGGGGTGGCTGTAGCACTCTCATCACAATGCTTCTTGTGAGCAGCCCTGGGACATCACTTTTTCTCAGCATTTTGCTTGAAGGACTGCCCCACGGATTTGGGGTGGCAGTCCATGGGTTGCCCAGGGCAGAGCCAGGTCCCATCAGGACATGGGTAAAAGGAATGTGTGTGGTAGAGATGGGAGAGCAGCACTTACCTTCCTCCCTTCCTCAGCCCCCTTGGGTTGAAGGAGCCTTTGTCACTAATGCCCTCAAGGCCCGAGTCCACACTGCTGACCCTCTAGGATCTGGACAGGCTTTCGGTTTCCAGACCCTCGGGCACCTCCTGGGGAAGCAGAAGGTAGGGGAGGGGGTGACACAGAGACTGAGCTGAAGGAACAGGGGACTGCTGGCCAAGGCCTGGGAGTGACTCCATCCTCCTAGCTCTGGGACAAGCTGTCCCATTTCCTAAAACCAATTTGACAATTGTGGAATGACCAATTTGCTGAATTTACTAATTTACCACATTACTCATTTCTTTGACGCATTTCTGAAAACTTGAGAAATTGTTCCAGGCCAGGTTGGCAGGGCCTGAAAGGCTTGGGGGTCCAGAATGGTAGCCTCTGCAGAGACTGCAGGGGTGTCATTTGCCAGGCTGGGTGGATGGGCGGGTAGGGAGCTGGAAGAGCATTTGCTTCAGAGACGCCAGTGTTCCAACTCCCTGGCTTTTGTTGGAACTAACCTTGGCTCTTTCTCTTTCCTGAGCTTCACCTTGAACTGGTTCTGGCTCCAGCAGTATTCAAACCCAACTCTTAAAATGTATCCCCTGGGCCAGCCCACCTCAGCACCCCGGAGAAGCACTTTTCAGGTAAGTTGAAGATCAGATGATCAGAAATTCTGCACTCATCTGGGAGTGCATTGGCATGAGAGTCAAGAGGCAAAAGGAATAAATGTGTTTGCATGTGGACGCACATGAGTTTGGAGGTCCAGATCTGAAATGTTGTGTTTTGAGTATCTGTTCCCTCCAAAACTCATGTTGAAATTTAATCCCCAGTGTGGCAATGTTGAGAGGTGAGGCCTTTAAATGGTCATGAGGGCTCTGCCTTCATGAATGGATTAATTCATGTGTTAGTAGCTTTTTATGGGAGTGAATTGGTGGCTTCATAAAAAGAGGTAGAGGCCAGGCTTGGTGGCTCATGCCTGTAATCCCAGCACATTGGGAAGCTGAGGTGGAAGGATCATTTGAAGCTAGGAGTTTGAGACCAGGCTGGGCAATATAGTGAGGTCCTCATCTCTACAAAACATCAAGGACAGCTGGGTGTGATGGCATGCACCTGTAGTCCCAGATACGTGGGAGGCTGAGGTAGAAGGATTACCTGAGCCCAGGAAGTTGAGGCTGCTGTGAGCCATGATTGTGCCACTGTACCCCAGCCTGGACAACAGAGTGAGATTTCAACTCAAAAAAAAAAAAAAAAAAAAAGAAAAAAAGAAAGAAAGAAAGAAAGAAGAGTAGGAGACTGAGCTGACATGTGCAGGCTCCCCCCACTTTGTGATGTCTTATGCTACTTCAGGTCTCTACAGAGAACTCACCCACAAGAATGCCCTCACTAGGTATGCCCCCCTTGACCTTGGACTTTCCAGCCTCCAGACCTGCAATAAATAAATGTTGTTTCTTTATTTAAAAAAAAAATCAAAGAAGTGAAAGGCTGAGTGAACATCAAGGGGAGATGAGATTCAGGAGCCTGTGGCATGTGTGAGAGGAACATGGGTCTGCTGGAGGCTAGGGGATTTGTTGTGTGGACAGCTCTGGCAAAGCAATGAACATGGGTAGCTCAGACAGTGAGGCCAAGGCCCGTGATAAGATTGTGATGTAAATAGAGAAGAGAAAGGAGGGAGAGAAACAGAGATGGAGAAGCCAGCCTTCTGGGTCCCAGAGAATGTTCCGGTCCTGTTTTTCTCTGCTCGGGACAGAACAGGTTCTTCTTCTGGGCGCTAGAGGTCCCTAGAGAACCACAGATCTTCACCGCCACCTAGTCACCTCTGATGCCAGCCTCTCAGGAGCTGGAAATGTTCACACAGTCACACAGAGAGGCTCCGGCAAAGGTCAATGCACACACATGACCATCAGTGGGCAGCTACCTGTCAGCCCAGCTGGCACTGACTGTCAGCCCCCAATATGTACCAGGCTCTGTGGGTGGAACAAAGTCCATGAATTCAGAGCAACAGCCCTGCTTCTACTAAAAAGACCAACACTTGTGAAAGACTGTTTTACCCAGTTGTCACAAGTCATTTATCCCCCAGCGTGAATTGCTTCCACCATTGTGGTCACTCAGAACCACGGGTAAGGGCTGGGGGAGTTCAGGGGAAGAAGACACATTTTCTCTACTCCACACCCCTGCAGGGGTCTCGGCTCCCCTCCCTCCTTCCTGCCTATTGTCAGTGCTGCGGGTGTGAGTGACTCAGGTCAAGAGTCCACTCCCAAGCCCTCCTGTTCCGGAGATGGCATCCAGACCCCCAGGACATGACATTATCACCTCCGGCTTCCTTAGTGAGAGTCTCTTTCCAGTCACATGAGCTGTCGTTTTGGGTGTGACTGATGTTTTCGATAGTACCGGTGACACAAGAGTGCATGTCAACATCTATCCTTTGAGTACTTGTGTAATTGCGTGTAACGAGTCACTGGTGACATCTGGAGCACAATGGAGTTCTCTCCGAATGCCTGGACAATTCGCTGTGGGAAATTTTTACTTTGATGATCTTTTTAAATCTCTGGAATGTTGGATGTTATTTCCTGGTGCTCTCTGGTGTACATTGATTTTTCCTACGTTTATCCATTCATCAAATATTTATTGAGAGCCTATTAATTTCCACTTACCCTGAAGGCTCTACAAATAGCAGGATGAATGAGAATGGGCCTGGCTCTCAGAGTCCATCAGTTGGCAGGAGAGACAGTCATGTCAAGGCAGTTATGAATGCATGACGGATGGGGAAGCACAAAGGGCTTAGGGACGAGGACTAAACAACTTCTGGAAAAGCTCAGATCTCTTTTCTCGGCTTGTGTGAAAACCACCATCTGTGGTTGTGGTTATTATTGTTTTCACCAGGGAAGTCGTCCTCCTGGTAATTCCCCTTGATATCTTTGATACGTGTTTTAAATTGCTTGTAGCTCTTCTGAAAGGCACTGGCTTATGAATAGCACATGGCAGAGCTCCCCTTCCAATATGGCCACTCTGCAGGAGGGACCTCTCATCTACTCTGAGGGTGACCAGTGACCAGCAGGGTTGCCTGTGTCTTCACAGAGCAGATATTCTGAAATTCCTGGGGTCAGCACTGCTGGAATACAGAACATTCTCTTCAGAAGAGAATGTTACAAAGGACATCCATTCTTTGCTTCTGTAATTCTTCAAGGATTGTGGCCATTTCTCAGCAAACTATGCTTCTTCTGAAGACTTGCTGCAGAATAGACAACTGGATGGGAGCCTGAAGTTTAGTGGTGGGTGTCTATCCCAGGGAGGGAAGGAACTGTGTCCTGGGCAGAGGGGGTGAACACCCACTGCCTCCCTGGATTGGAGTCCCCAGGGGCCAGCTCTTCTGCTGGAGACGGTGTCCTGCTACGTGCAGTGGATGTGCTTTGTGTCTGATCCAAGCAGCATGTGTGTAACTGGTTCTCTTGGGGAAGAGTGGGGAGCAGCATGACCTATCTGTGTGTCTCTGTGGAATCACACCTGTATTATAACACATGAATTCACCTGGCTGTTTATTCTCAGATAGGCAGAGTCTCCAGCTGATCAGGTTCCTCCTCTTCCTTTGGAGAATCATGTGTGCTCTTTCTTAAGCAGATCTATTGTATTCTGTGTTTGCTCTGCTCTGATACTCACCTTTGGAAATTTTTTTTCAAGCTTCCACACTACAAAATGAAACAATAGGCAACATGTTCTTATAGCAGGCACGTTGTGATATCAGTGATATCGTTTCATGTAGACCAAACTATTAATAAATATGTGAACAAACATGAAAACTGTAAGTAGGAAACTTACCAACCAGAAGTTAAAGGAATTTCTGAATTCAAGCTCTAACATCTTTTCAATGAATGCATGAGGGTGAGTCAAACTGGCCACGTACTGTGACGTCAGGTCAGGGAGCCTGTGGGAGCCTGAGGTGGATGGTTGTCAGGTTATATCTCCATGCTCCCTGAGCCGAGGATGGGGTATAGAGGCTGACGGACACTCCCTCACAGAAGGCCCCACTGTTTTTCTTGTTACCAGCATGACCCGGCAAATTCTGGAGCCCTTTCCACTTACCCTTCCTGCTTCTGTGCCTTGGGGGACCTGGTGCTGCAGCCATCCCAGAAGGGCCCAGGGGGAACAATGTCTGCATCCTGCTGACATATATTTAGGTAGCATGCCATCAACATCTCATTGTTCCCACTTTAAAGGACTTTGGAAACACAGGTGTTAAGAATATGCATCATCATCTTTGAGGAAAAGTTTCTCTTTTGATGCCTTTGGATTTGGGAGCCTTAGAACCCATCCATCATAAGTAGACAAAACCTAGGCAGGAGTGGGAAGCAGAAGGAGGTCATTGGCAACTCAGTATTTCAGGAAGCTATCTCAGGGCAGGGTTTCTCATCTTGGACATCGTATGTCTGTCCAAGTTCTGGAAAAAGTGGCTTGAGGGTTGCAGGAGGCCCAGGCAGCCTCGATTTGAGGCCCCTAATCCTGACCATGGGTCTCGCACATCTCCAGGACAGTCAGGACAGAGGGTGTGGTAGAGTAAGCTCAGGCCAGCATTTGAGGCCCTGCCGTGCCCACAGTGTCCTTTGCTCAAGTTTGTTCAGGTTCATCTGGAGATGGGGACAGAGATTCATCTTGGGCCTTGAGTTGGTGAAGGGCCTTAAAGTTTGACATATGAATCTGTCTCCTAAAGAAGGTATGCATGTGGTTATTAAAATTTCTCTTGACTCATTTCTGTAATCTTAACACTTAAGGAGACTGAGGTGAGAGGATTGCTTGAGACCAAGAGTTTGAGACCAGCCTGGGCAATATAGTGAGACCTTGTCTCTATAAAAAGTTAGCAGCACATGGTGGTGTGCACCTGTAGTCCCAGCTACTCAGGAGGCTGAGGCAGAAGAATTGCCTGAGCCCAGGAGTTTGAGGCTGCAGTGAGCCACTGCACTCCTGGGCGACAGAGTGAGATTCTGACTAAAAAAAATTATTCTTGGGTCAAAAGCATTCATTTGCTAAATATAAATGTGTGAAAAATACCATATTCTTTTGTAGTAGTATTTTGGCATTTGTTCACTTTTTAATATTTTAGAAGCTTTCACACATGGAATTGGCTCAGACCTCTTTCAGCCTCTGGGAGGTCCTGAGTTTACCACCTGACAGCAGCCAACACTTATGTCCCCTGGGCTTTTGTCCCCTGCCAAATGCCCCAGCTGGCCCTGTGCTCATGGGTCCTAAAAACAGATGAGATTCGCGCCAGCTCCTGATCTTGCTTCTAAGTGGGGCTTTGAGTTCCATTTTTAAACCTTGCTCTGCATGCTATAGGACCATTAGCCTTTTGGACTTATAAGAATTAATATTTTACCAGTTGAAAAAGTACCTCCATTGGGGACATTTCTGACTATTTAAATGGAGAGGGGATTGAAATTCCCAGAGAACCAAGGAAAGAGTGAGATGGGGGTCTGCTGATATCTGTTATTACTGGAACAGAGCATTGGAAATGAATCCAGAATCTGGGCTCTGTGTGTGTGTGTGAGCATGTGTGCATGAGTGTGCATGTAAGCATGTGTGAGTGTGCGTGTAAGCATGTGTGTGTGGGTGTATGTGCATGTGCAAGCATGTGTGTATGTGAGCATATGTGTGCATTTGAGCATGTGTACATGTGTGCATATGAACATACATGTGGTGTGAGCATGTGTGACCTTGTGTGTGCATGTGTGCATACGTATGTGTGTGCGTGTGTGAGCATGTGTGTATGTGTGTGAGCATGTGTGCATGTGTACATATGTGAGTGTGTGTCTGTTTGTCCTTGCACAGTTGCAGATCAACCCTAATCAGGCCTAGGCTTACGTATAGACAGATGAACTTAGTTCAGGTGGTGACCTCCAGTTGCAAGAAATTCCTTGTTTTGCCTTTCCCTGGGTGGAAAACACTGCCTGTGACATCTGAGTAATATCTGAGGCTGCTCTCCATTTGGATTAGGAGACTTCAGTCTCTAAAACTTTCCCAAAGAAAGTGTCCAGTCAGGCCAGCAGGGAAGCTGGATGCAACCGCACTATATTGTTTCCTCTAGATATTTCTGCTGATACATTACAAGATGTTCTGTGCTTAATTTTATTATGTGTGTATTTTTGTTTCTTTTTTTTTTACTTTAAAAATAATGTGTGCTTTTTTTGAAAATCCAGAAAGTGTAGAAGTGTATATAAAAAAACTAAAAAACCATGTATAATCTCAGCAAGCACTGGTATTTTAAGTTGATTTAATTCTAAAAGGAATTTTATCAATTCTTAATTATTTTCTGTGCACATCATTTCATTGATGAGAATAATGACAGAAACATCAGAGTGTTACACTTGACTCTCTAAATCTGTTGAGGGGACTTGTTGAGATACCGTCTAAAATCCATTGGTATGTGGCAAACATCTTGACTCTTCTGCTTCTGTGAAAAATGACAGTAATGGTTACATTTACTGTTGATTGTATATCAGTCATTGCACTAAATTCTTTACATTGCCAATTATTTTAAAGCTTACAAGACCTTAGAAGGAAAGAACCATTGTTGGACTCCCATTTTACAGACAGAAACACTGAGGTAAGAGGGACGAAACTTTGGACGAGGTTCCAGGCTGGCGGAGGGGGAGCCAGCCATGCTCTACAGCCCTTGTGTCCTACTGTTTAAACTTGAAGGTGCTGTCCCTGAAGGGATAGGGGCACAGCCAGGCCAGTTTGGCGTGCCTGAGCTCATGAGAGGGCAGCCAAGCACATCCCTTTGCTTTGATTCCCATAGAAATGTGTCCCCTGTGCTGAGTGGTGGTGAGCCACATGGGGGCTCTGCCTGGGCCACAGACACAACTGTGTGGCAGGCGTGACATATTGTCCAAGGTTGCATCCAAGGTCACATCTGATGCTATTGTTCCTTGTCTTAGCAGATGCCAGATCTGAAAAGTCAACAGCTGTTTTTGCAGGTTTCTACCCATGTCTCCCTGCCAAGGGGCTTGTCTCCCCTGAAGTCCATTGGCTAGGGCTGCTCTGAGGGGAACATGGTTGGTTTCCTTCTGTGTTTATTTGGAAGAATAAGAAGCAGGCGGTAGGGAGGTGAATGTGGCTGAGGGTGTACACTGGGGAAAGAGGGAAGTGGGCAGGGCGTAGGGCCCAAGCAGGGTGGGTACAGGAGGCCAGGAGAGGCCGGGCCTCTGTCAGTCTCTGAAGATCTGGGAAGCCAACCAGCTCAGCAGGAAGAACTCAGAACTCAGAACTCAGAGGCAGATGGGCCTGACTGGACCTGGCTTTCTGGTGTAAGGTCTTGTGACCTCACTCAACGTACGAAGGCCCTGAGCCTACTGTCCTATCTGCACTGTTTGCTCGACTGTTTCCTGCTATGCTCAGGTGGAATTGCTGCCACCAGACTTCAGACCCAGTTCGCTGGAGCAGGAAGAGGCCAGAGATCAGGACTGAGCTCTGTCTTTATGTTTCATGGTGCTCTGATACTGGGAGAAACTAAGAGCTGCTGCAACCTCCTGTCTCTCCCTCTGTGAAGTGGAGGTAGTAATACCTGCCCTTCTCATATCACAAGGTTTCTTGGGGGCTCAAAGATCAGGTATTTAACATGACCTTGTAAGCCTAAAAGGGTTATACATCAGTGATTCCAGCTAACAGTGCAGCTGAGCACACACGATGGTGAACTGCCACTCTCATCCACGAGGGCAGACACTCTGCAAACTGTGAGCAGCTCTTGTTGGCTGCCAGTGGCTGCTGGGGATGCCATGTGAGAAGAATGGTTCTGAGCATGGCTGGATTCCATGGGAATGATGCTTAGTGTCTGCCATGGACAGAGAGTAGAAGTGTCTCTTGTGCCACGTGTTTGCTCTTTCTGCTTCAGTCGAGTGGTTTCTAGTTCAGTTGATCATTTGGATTCACCTGGTAAAAATGCCTCAACACAGAGGTTTCTGCCTTTGTGGGTCAGGTGAGTCCTAGGGTAAGGGCGTGGGCTCTTCCTCTTCTAAAGAAGTGTTCCTTCTGGTTAGTCCAATGACTGAGCAGTCTTTGGTGTCATGGCTCACATTGGGAGTCAAGGCAGGGCAGAGGTGGGGTCTCAGAGCTCTGTGGACTGAAAGAGCAGAGGACAGAAGGTTAAGTACATTTTCTAGATGTGGTGATACATCTACAAAATGTGGATGGGGCCTGTGGTTTCAGTGGTCTGCCCAGCTCCTTCGCCATTAAACAGATTGTTTGTACTGTCTGTTGGCTGAGTCAGCCCCTGGCTTCAGACCGAACCCTTCTTCCTTGTGCTCAGATGACCTTTCCAGGAGTCAGGTCCCAAGACCCACTCCCACACCTCCCGTCTTCCAGTGGCATCATTTGCTGCTTGTACTTTTATAAATCAGGGAAGAGAAAGGAGACATGTGAACTTCTGTGTTAACTAGAGGGACACTGAAACTCATGCTTCATGCGGAATTGTTCTGAATTTAGCTTTTATTCTAAACCAAACGTGCAAACCCAGCATTGAAATTGGGCATCGGGAAGAATGGGGAAGGAAAGGGCTGCCTTGTGTCCTCCTGCTCATCTCTCATCTAACCGTCAGATGGTGGCATGTTGGCTAATAATGCTTGGAGGAAGAAGACATTTACAAGCTGTAAAAAAAAGTCCCTGTTCCTTCTCATTCAGGAGTCAGAAGACACAATCACGGTGGATGATCTGATGCTGGCATAGCCTTTTCTACCACAAGACAGGCTGGCCCACCTTGGGGCTCACTGGGTGTTGGCTCTGACCTTGGGTATGCTGCGGTTTTGCTGGACAGGGGTCATGCACCTCTGGGTGACAATGGAGTAAGGAGGTATGCAGTTCTGGAAGAAGCTGAGATGCTTCAGGGCTCATGGGGAGAGATGCAGGCAGAGTGGAAGCATCTGCTGTTGTAGAAATACTGGTTTCACACCCAAAACTGAGAGGTAGGGGATCTTTTTCTTTTGGTAGATGCTGACGTCTCTGAATTCTGCATGAAGGACTGACAAGTGAGCTGTGGGTCTGCTTTTTGTTTTGTTTTGTTTTGTTTTAGTCAAGGTCTCACTCTGTCACCTAAGCTAGATTGTAGTGGTGCAATTCTGGCTAATTTTAGCCTTGGCCTTCTGGACTCAGACAATCCTTCTGCCTCAGTTTCCTGAGTAGCTGGTACTACAGGAATGCGCCACTATGCCAGGCCAATTTTTGTGTTTTTTTATAGATGAGGTCTCACTATGTTGTCCAGGCAGGTTTTGAACTCTTAGGCTCAAGCAATCCTCCCCACTCAGCCTCCCAAAGCGCTGGGATTACAGGTATGAACCACTGCACCCAGCTGGAATTCTTTTTTCTCTTCTTTCTTTTTCAGCCTGGCCTCATTTAAAAAAATCATACACATGTGCCCAGAGGAGAGAGATGAGGAATTACAGTGGGGTGTGTGAGTGTGTGTGTGTGTGTGCATACATGTGCATGTGTATACTAAACCAGATTGCAAACTGGCAGCCCATGTCATGAATTTGCTGTCACATATGCTTGTTTGGTACCATTGTGTTTGAGAAAAGCTGTCCATGGGTCTATTTTCTTACACCTAGGTGATCTGTTAAGTTTTTTTTTTTAAGTCAAGGTGGCACTCTGTCGCCCAGGTTGGAGTGCGATAGCACAATCATGGACCACAGCCTTGACCCTCTGGGCTCAGGTCATCCTTCTGCCTCAGTCTCCCAAGTAGCTGGGACTACAGGTGTGCACCACCACACCTGGCTAATTTTTTCATTTTCTGTAGAGACAAGATCTCGGTATGTTGCCCAGGCTGGTTTTGAACTCCTGGGCTCAAGAGATCCTCCTGCTTCCACCTCCCAAAGTACTGGGATTATAGGCAAGAATCACCACACCTGGACTCAAGTGCTTTTTAGAAATGAAAAAAATGTAACTAAAATACCACTTCTTTCGTCTATTCAAAATTAGATTTCTTGGAGGAATTTTCACTTTCTGAAATAAACATCCCATGGAGGCTGTTGGTCCATGTCAATACAATGCACAAAGTGTGAGTTTGCTTAGAAATGAGATGTGCCAGCCGACTTCACTTCCTTTCTGAGCAGAAGGGAAGATTGACAGGAGGGAAACCCTGCAGACAAACATGTCTGGAGCTAAGGCAGATGCAGAGTCTCTCGTGACATCTACACAGCCCGGTGCTTCCTCCAGGAATGCTTGTGGCCAGCAATGCACAAGGGTCCCGGGTCCCAGCTGGCATCCCAGGAGATCATTCGGGCTTCACATGTGAATGTCACCTTTTTGACATCTTGACTGAGGAGTGGATGGTCTCAGCAAAGGAAACATTGAGTGCAGAACAAATAAGAAAATGAAGTTTAAACAAAGGGGTCCTCCACGTCAGGGAAGGCCTTCAGTGTGCTTGTGTGCTGGGGAGGGATTGTTTTCTGTGAAGGCTGAGGGTTTTGGAGGCTGGGGCTCTGTGTGCATGGCCTATGGGTCAGCTGATGTGGGAATGAGGGTCTTCTTTGTAACTTTTAATAAGAAACACAGTCTGGTGACAGGGAGGAAAGAGTCCCACTGTACCCTGCTGTGTCAAGCTGTGTATGAGTGTTGTTTGGCCCTGGACATTGTGCTTGGTTTTGTGGGGGCAGGGGCTATACCAGCTAGAGGAAGCCTGAGCAGGGAAAGGCCTGGAAACCACTTGAATAAGGAGTGGGTGAAAGACTCTGGAGCTGTTTGGCCAGAGAAGGGAAGGCTGGGGCAGGGGCTAGTGACTTACTGTATGGTTTCAAATATTTAAATGAAGGTCATGAAGAACAGAGAGAAAACTGCTGCACTGCTCCCATAGACAGAATTAGGACCAATGGGTTCAAAACATGAGGTGGCAGGAGTTCCTTAGGCCATGAGAGTGGTTAGATAACAGGATGAGATGCTTCTTGGATGAGTTTGAGGGGAAACCTGTCCAGGAAGGTGTAGATGCCAGGTGCCAGCAGGTCTGAGTGTGTCATGTCATGAGTCCTGGCTTTGTTAGAGGCTGGGTGACCTCAGGCAATTCACCTAATATCTCATGGCTTAGGATTTTTATCTACATGTTGCAGAAAACAACAACTCCTTTCTCCTGTGGTGGTTGCAAGGGTTAAGTTAAATAATCTGTGGGCAAGGCTCATATCACCCAGCACCTGGTGAAGACTCAGAACCTGGCAGCCGATACTGTGCCTGGTCCTGCCGTGAGGGAGGACTGGAGTGGGCACCCTCCTTTCCAAGTCTTGCATTTTACTTTTCTGACTACGTGAGGATTAAAAGGGACAAATGTGTCTAGGTTACAGCCCTGGAAAGCCCTTCCTTATGTCTGTCCCTATGTCTCACTCAGTGCTGATTTCCACTTCTTTAGGGTGTATCCTGGGGCACAAGTGTCAGTCTTCTTTTTGTCAAATATATGACATCAGAAATAAAGTGGCAGTGTGCCTGAGAAATAAAGTGAGTAAGTATTGGAATAATTGTACAGCTAAAGAGAATTGCAGTCATTGCTAGAGAACAAAAGGCAGATGCACCCACGACATAACGTGTGTTATGTTTTCACCCAGCTTCCTGTCGGATCTCGCCACAGCTTGCTGGTGGAAGAATCCCACACCATGTTTGCTGAGAGAAAAAATCCCTTTCAGGAGTCCAGCGTCTTCCTTCCCACAGCCACTCCCACCTCTCAAGTGCTCAAACATGTAGAGGAATCACCAGAGGGCATCCTCAGACCATCTGACATCAGGATCTGCAGCTGGAACACCGTTCTCCACTTGGGACCTCCTTTTGGTGACAAGGTGGGTTCGAACACGGGCTTGGAAACCCTTGGAGTCTGAAGGCTGCTGCACTGAATGAGCCACTACCTAACCCTGAGTATCAGCAGAAACGTTCTGCCAATTGACCACATGCTCCAGATCTTTCTGTCGGGTACTGACCTCAACATTGTCCTCTAACACTAGGCAGCCTTCAAATGAACACTGCACAGGCCTAGATATCTGGGCAGGCTCTGTGACAAGCAGAATGGAGTCCAGAGACATGGGGATTTTGGCTCCAGCCTTAACTGCTTTCTTTTTTTTATAATCAATATTTTTTATTTTGATATTGTGGGGTACAGTCAAGGGTTAGGTATACAAATATGCTTTGTTCAGGCATCCTTGTTGATAAGAGGTGTCTTCCCGTCCCCAGACAGATATTGACTACCATTAATCCCATCTCTCCCCCCACCATAGTTTCCCACCACTGTCAGTCCTTTTCTTATAGTATTACATTGGATGTTCAAGGTCCACTATATGAGTGAGAACATGTGATACTCAGATCTTTGTTTCTGTGAGAGGTCACTCAGTATCACTGCTTTCTTGACTTTCAGCAAATCACTTCATGCTCCAAGCCTCAGTTTTCACTTCTGCAAAATAAAGGTTAGAAAGAATACCTGAAGCTCATTGTGAGGTCTAATTACAAGTGATGGGATTCCTTCTTTTCTCCTCTCTCCCTCTTTTTCTTGACTAAAGGAGAGTCTGGGACATATGAACACTATGTCCTGAGTCGACTAAAGGAGAGACTGGGACATATGGACACTGTTTGGAGTAGGTCTGCTGTGACCCTGCAGTGCTGAAGAGGCAGGATCCAAGGTTCACTGCTTACTACCGAGTTGAAAGCTGAGCACCCCTCCCCCAACACACAACCCATAATCAAGTTTCCCAGACTAGGGGTGCAGACCTTCAGTGTTGGGACCACCCTGGAACCCATACAGTCTAGCACCTTGGGACATTGAGCCTGCTCAATAGTTTAGGAGAAAAAGATGGCGTTTTAAAAATGTTAAACAAAGATATTGTAGAACATGGGTTAAAATTTTGCATGCATTTTTATTGGGAAAGCCAAGACTTCAGGAATGTGGGGTTTGTGGCTGGAGGCTTTGGGTTGTGTATCTGGATCTCCTGGGACTGGAATTATTTCCCTGTCTTACTTGGCATGCACTGGAGGGAGGGCTAGGAGAGCTTCGTGCTTGGGGTATGTTATGAGTGTGTTTGGGGGAGTTCCCTGAAGCAGAGCCCGAGGCAGGGGTTCGGCTGTGGGCATTCACTGGGGGTGAGGTTATCTTTTAGGGAACCCTGCTGATGAGGCAGGTATCAACCGGCAAAGGGCAAGACTGAGCAGTGACATGGGCTCTGGACCTGTGGTCTGGTTCACAGATGGGGTCTGGTGAAGGAGTCACAGCAAAGAACAGATCTGTCTAGGGGCAAGGGGCAGAGACTCGGCATCCCTGTATGGGTTACCTGTGGTTTGTGGACCACTCCTGGGAGAACCCTGAGTGGGATACTCACAGAGATGGGAGCAGATCTAAGTGTGCACCATCAGCAGTGTTCTGGAGTTGGCTCATGACAGTCCCTGGGGCTGATCATGCACATGGCCTCCTGACGACCAATCCAGACCTCACCTGGGGGCTCTCGGTCGGCCACCATGGCAGCACATGAATCATAACATCAGCGAAAGCTGCACACTCAGTCTTGCTGTCAACAGAGCTGGTTGTTCAACTCACAGGCACCTCCTGACCAACTTTCCCAGCTAGCAGTGTCTGGGCTGGTTCAGGGTTCCGATGACAACAGTATCTAGCACACAGCATCATGGAAGGAGACCTTCCCAGTGAACGTCCATTGGCAAGCTGTTTCTTCAGGGTTCTCCTTTCCTGGCTTCTTCCAAAATGCATAGAATTGATCATCCACAGTGCTCTAATCAGGACAATTGATTGTTTTTCAAGTGTAGGAGAAGGGCAGGGAGAGGGGAGGAGGTTGCGATTGGCATGACCTGCACAGGGAACCAGGAAGGACTCTGCTCCACTGTGTACAGACATACTCCAGAGCAGCTCTGGCACTGCAGTATTTTCTGGAAGATATTTTTCAGAATTTATCATTTAAAACACTGCACCTGACTGTAATGATGGATGGGTAAGCTTTTTATTATGAAAAACTTAAGGAAAATTTCAAATATGTACAAAAATATATGTATATCCAATGGGTAGTATAACAAACCCTCACCTACTTATCTCTCAGATTCAAAAATTACCAACTTATGGTCAATCTTGTTTTACTTATCCCCCTCCTCACCTCCTCCAGGGGCGGGGGAAGCTTTGAAGACTCAGTTAATTGGGTAAAGGTCTAGAAAAAAGCCAGTCTTGGGATCTTCACAAAGGACCGGGGGAAGGTTTTGCAGACAACAGGCTCTGCAGCTGAGGGACCATGTTCCTTTCCTCATAGGACCCAGCTAGAGCCATAGAAAAGACATGCAGTCCATCACACCTGCCTGTATTCTGCTCAACTTCACAGCCTTTATCTCCAGCTCTTCCTGAAGAATCCGTGAAGGAGAGGAGAGGAGAGTTGCAGGTTCCTATGGAAGGAACTCAGTCCTTCTCTGCTCTAAATACTGCTTTCCCAGGTTTCTCTTCCTATTCAAGTAGATAAGAGGAAAATGTCAAGACCATTTCTAAGTGTAAATTCAAAATGATAATCCGGCCTAAGGCAAGACTTGTCCCCACCATAACAAGATGAGGGTCTTGATGCTTGTTTGATGGGCAAAAACACTTTCTAGAGACAGCGGCATGTGTGGAACTGCTTGGGAAGGGTTGACTGTGCTCACAGTGGTTGATTGGGCCTATGGGCTTCTTTTCTTTCTGTTTCTCCTTATCACAGTCTTTGGGGATATGAGATAAGAGATGGCCTCTGATATTTGCCTAAGAATAGTGGGTTTCCTTTTCTCTGTTTCCTGGCTGTCCTGCTTTTCCTTTTACTGGCTGGAATTCCAAAGATATGCATATGTGAGCACAAAACGAGAATTCAAAGTTGAAAGAATATGTTACAGGCCCCCAGGAAAAGCGTGTTGAACAAGTTAGTTACCTTGGTATTTATGAATAACCTAGAAAGATTCAACCATTATTTATTTATTGTGAGAGTCCTCCACCAAGGTTAGGTGAAAGTGGACAAATGTCTTGAAACAGGAGACCTTTGGGTGTTCAGGAGGCCTGAGCAAGGGGAGGCTGGGTAGGGCAGCAGGGCAACCGCTCTGTGTGGCTGATGGCCCTGCTGATTTCTGATAAATCTGCTGCAGCCATTTTTGGGAACTGCCCAAGACAAAGCACCAGCCCCCATATGTGGACAAGCTGAGGAAGAAGCATCTCTGACACTGTAGATAGATAAGCATGGGCTGTTTACTGACGGTGGCCTTCCTCGCTGGCAGGATGCATGGAAGAGGCTCTCGACAGGCTGAGCCTGGGCCCGGGGACTGAAGGTGGGAAGGAAGAACGCATTCCTTCCCAAGGATGGTTGCAAGCAACAAAGGGAGAAGGTGTGCAGATACCAATTCTTCAGCTCCTCTCTTCTCGCTAGTAGATCTCAATGTAGAATTTGTGATGTTTGGAATGGGCCACATGCTGACTGAGTTTCTGTTGAGTTTTCTCTGTCATTGCTGGGAATCAGACCTAATTCTCCTAGGAGGTTTCTGGGCTCCCTCATTGGAGCCCACTTTGCATTGTTTTTTTTTTTCTTTTTTTTGAGTTGGAGTCTCACTCTATCACCCAGGCTGGAGTGCAGTGGCACACTCAAGGCCACCGCAGCCTTAACCTGCTGAGCTCAGGTGATCCTTTGCCTCAGCCTTCCAAGTAGCTGGGACTACAGACATGCGTCACCATGCCTGACTAATTTTTGGATTTTATTGTAGAGATGAGGTCTTGCCAAGTTGCTCAGGCTGGCCTCAAACCCGTGGGCTCAGGCAATCCTCTCATCTCGGCCTCTCAAAGTGCGGGGATTATAGGCGTGAGCCACCACGTCCGGCCTGCATTCTTTCTTCTTCATTGAAATGTCATGTCATGAAAGTCAAAGCGATCTGCAATCAAGGCACATGAGTATTTCTGACCTCTTATCAAGCAACAATTATAATAAGGTGTATAGAACACGTGCATGTGTGGGTGGATATTAGGAGAAGTTGGGTCTTATTTTTAAAATAGACTATTTTAAAAAGATGGTTTTTAAAGCATTTGTAGGTTCACAGCAAAACTGAGAACATGATACAGAATTGACTTACATCTCCCAGCCTACATGGCTCAGTCTCCCCCATCACTAGTGCTACCCCCACCAGAGTGTGCGTACATTACAACAGATGAACCTATGTCAGCATACCATCACCACCCAGAGTCCATAGATCATCTTAGGGTTCACCTTGGTGGTGCGCACTCTGTGAATTTTGAAAAGTATACAGTGATGTGAATCTACTGTTATGGTATCACACAGACTAGTTACAGAATTTTGTTTTTTGAAAACATAATTCTTATATAACTTTTGTTCTCTCAGGCTGCCTTAACCTGTCCCCAACCAAAGCATGGTGACTCATGTTACAATATGCACATAAGTTTATGTTATAAAAAGTGCAATGAAGGCCGGGTATGGTGGCTCACAACTATAATCCTAGCACTTTGAGAGTCCAGGTGGGAGGATAGCTTGAGCCTAGGAGTTTGAGATTAGCATGGCCACCATAGTGAGATCCTGTCTCTACAAAAAATAAAAATAAATTAGCTGGGAGTGGTGGCATGTGCCTGTAATCCCAGCTACTCGGGGACTAAGGTGGAAGGATTGCCTCACCCCAGGAGGTCAAGGCTGCAGTGAACTGTGATCACATCACTGCACTTCAGCCTTGGGGACAGAGTGAGATCTTGTCTTAAAACAAAGTGCAATGAGACCAAAAATGTTTGTAAGAGAATACATTTGGTGGAAAAGGGGGGAAAGAATCTTGAAAGGTGAAGCTGAGACCTAGAACAACAAGACCTGCTGGCAGGGTGAAGCTGGCCATTTGTATCTGGTCAGTCCAAGTGGAGGGCTGAACCTGCCAGGTCATTGCTGGGTGGGATTTTGGGCAGAGGTTCATAAGCACGGGCCTCCAAAGCCTTTGGCCAGAACTTCTGTTGAGTTGCTTTTGAACTTCGCCAGCCCAAGGTCCCTCAAAAATTAGAAATATATTCATCTAAGAATAAGTTGCAATGAACTTGGTTAACAGGACCTTAACTTTCTGACTGAACAAGCCCCGGGCCTCTCATTCTCTTAGGTGGTATAGGAAGTGAAATGACCTCAGGTGACCTGAGATCCGGTTTGACAGTAGATCTGGGGCAATGTTCTCAACCACCCTAAATTCTAACTGCAATGAGTTTATGACCTAAAGGCAGAGTCAAAGGAAGCCAGACCCCTAATTAATTATGCACTTAATTTTTTGTAACAGGGATATAGGGGAAACAGGATTAAGATTAAATGAAAGATATAAAAATGTCGATTAGGAAAGGGTGGGATATATATGAGAGGGCACTTCCACAAAACCAGAATTATCTTTTGGAGAGCTGGCCCCTTATAGTACAGGCTTCCCCCACTAGGTAAATGTTCTAGGAACTCATTGACATTGGTGTACTAGCTAGCATTGTTGTGAAAGGCTGCGTTTGGCTTCAATAAACTTTTGGGGAGTTTCTTTCAACATGTTTGCCCATTTTATGATGGGTGATTTACCAGCACATCTGCCTCCACTGCGCTGAGTGTTCAACAGTTTTTAACCAAAAACAGCATGATCCCCGTGTCCTACCCTCCCTATTCACCTGATCTCACCCCAAGCGATTCTTTTTTTTTTTTTTTTGGGGGTTGAAAAAAGTTGTGAAAGGGAAATGTTTTGTGGATATGGAAAAGGTGAAACAAAAAGTAGCAGAAACACTAACAGGCATCCAAATTGATGAGTTCAAAAACTGTTTTGAGCAATAGAAAAAGCATCTTGATAGGTGTATTGCATCAAACAAACAGTACTTTGAAGGTGACTGA